>NCKU01000540.1:0-38816 GCA_003675995.1 Dinothrombium tinctorium | reverse complement strand
TTTATGTAAACTCATTTCGTGATTATTCTTTTTTTCTTCAGCGATCACTTGTGTAAATTAAAAATAACAATTAATCAATCATATTTTTTAGTTTATTTGCACACGACGTAATTTGACATTTACATCGATGTCTGCAAACATTATTTAGTCAACGCTTTTACTTAGAAATGTTTCTTTTAGTTTTCGAAAGCTAAAACAAATGATGCGATTTTACTTTAGTCGAGAAAGCGATTCAAGTGAATCAATTAATTTAGTCGCGATGGTTGAAAGTGAAATAAAATCGTTCGATTGTATTGTGCAAAGTGCCTCCATATTTTTCATCGACTAAAATTAAAAATTAAACTTGAGAGAGAGAGAGGAAAGCTTGCCAAGATGAGAAGTAAACAATCGCTCGCATTCATAAATTTTTATGTTTATCTCGCTGAAATATCACTTTCTATGAAATTTTTAACTTCATCATTTGAACAGCGTTAAAAGCAATACGCCAAACTCGACAAATGAACACGAAATATGCATAGAAAGCAAGTTTTTTTTTCTCTCGAATAAATATAATCATAACATAATACTGAAATTAAGCAATCAAAACTTGAAAATGATGAAAATTGCATTCTAACTTCAATTGTGCATTGAATTCAAGTTTATAACAATCGTGTCATGTATTTAGCTGCCTTTTTCTCTGCTCTCTTATTAATAATAATTGCGAGGCTAAATTCGAGCGAATGAATTCGGCTCGAAAACAATGTGCGCTAACATTAATATTAAATGAGAGCGAGCGAATTCGTGTATAAATGCATATGAAACGCGCAATAAACAATATCATTAATATTCGTTTTCGTTTTAATAATAATGACGAGTGTACAAACGTCGAATAAAGTCATTATCGTAGTAAGCAAAATTACAAGTTTTTTTTCTAGTGTAAATACACTTTTTTTATTACAATGCAACGCAAATCGTATCAGAGTTGTTTTTTATCATCGTCTTTCATTTGATTAACTTTGAACTCTTCGCAATTTTGCCTTCTTTATACAAAAATTAAAAAATGAACAACTTTTTTAAGGCAGATTTGTATTATCTTGCTTCTCAAGCAAATCCTTTGCAGATCAATTTGTCTTCTTTGCACACCGTCGTAATTTTTTGAATCAATTTTTTTTTCAACTTCTTGCGATTGTTTAACGGCGAAATTTTGTTTGTTTGTTTGAGTATAAACATTGCCAATTGTGTTTTTTGCAGCAAATAAGTTGTACAAAAGTTTTCTTCTAAGTAATTTCAATTTTAATTGGGTCGCCGTTATGTCTTTTACATAGCAGCGACATTTCTACAACTTTCTTTAAGTCTTGAGGTAAGTTTCTGATCGGCGGTGAAGTGGTCGGCAACGGTGGTTTGCGCTCGATCGCGTAGCCGACATACGAATTGGTTAACACCGGTTCAGCGTATTCCGGCTCGTCGCTTTCGATGCTGTCATCTTCGCTGGTCACCGTTGCTGTTGTAGTGGTCGCTAATGACGGCGCGGACAAAGTGGCAGTCGATTTTGGCGTCGACATCACGGAAGAATTACTGTTGTTCGTGATTAAGCTAGTCTCAAAATTATTGTTTGGCACTAATTGGTCGTTTCGCACCAAAAGGTGCTCCAACAGATTGCTATTGTAATTATTTATTCGAGTAATGAGCTGCATTTTCTCGCCTCCGTTGTGTATCAAATCTGGCCTCTGCTGCTGCTGCTGCTGCAACAACCGCAGCAGCGAATTCTCGTCCTGTTCCACTCGTTCCTCATCCGTTTCCGGATGATTTTTAAACGTTCGGTGTTTGATTAACACGAAAAAGGCAAATATTCCGAATAGAAGCAATATTGTTATAATCGTAACAAAACAAAGTAAGTAAATCTCGCGTTCGCTTGCGTCGTAAGCCGAGCTGTTCGGCATCAGATGATTTTGTCGGTCGCTGCGGTCTCTTCGTCCATACGAAGTCGGAGCTGAAGAAAAATGGTTTCGGAGAAGAAGAGAGAAAGAAAATGATTATTTGAGTGTTGCTTCTTAAACGGGAGCGGCGGAATAGAAGATATAGAAGATAGAAAAGAGGGAGAGGAGCGAAGTGCATTTGTTGATCACTTAGAGCAAAAACTCGCAGACTGATGTTATCGAATTTTCGACGAAGAAAATGGCAAAGAATTGCTGATTCAATGTCTTTTTTCGGTTTTTTCATAAAGAGGAGGAAACAACTTTGCGGACATCAATAAGACAAGAAGGAAACGGCCGCAAAAATATTCGCGCAGATAACGCTTGCGACCGAAATATACATTTGCGATCGCAGTTCTTTTGAAAGCGCGCCCATTCAACGAGTGCAGCGAATTGAATTGTAGAAAGCGAAAATAGAAGAAGAAGCATAAAGCACTCGCGAAATCGGATCTTTCATTGTCCGAATGATTGACAAACGAAAGTTTGACGCTCGTTGCCGAGCATACAAAACGATGGCGAGCGAGAAAAGCGAAAATGAAGATGGAATTTTCATCGCCATCAGACAAAAGTAATGCTTGCATACAGTTTTGCTTATGATTTCTGCTGCCAAAGAGTAAACTCGGCATTCGCGAAATCACTCGCTAAAGCATGGACATGTTTAATGCTTTCATGCTTTGACGATATTTATGGAAGACGCGAGCGGCAGAAGAAGAAAGGACGAATGCTGAAAGGGAGGCAGAGAGAGAACGAAGCGAAGTGTCCTCTTTTCACTTCCACTTCGAAACATTCAAGTTAATGGCCTGTGAATAGAATGCATACACAATACAAGCGGAGAAGACAGTGACGAACGCTAAGGAAGGAGGCTGGCAGTGAGAAGACGGAGCGCTGTCAGATCTATAAACTAACAGATCCTTTGCTGACTCATTCTTAATATCAACTATACATCTTCGCTGCCATCAACAGCATCGCAATCGAGTGCATCGCTATTATAAGATAACTAACTGTTTATCGGCCCATCAAGTCATTGATCACCAAAAATGCTGCATCTCTAGCATCTTCATTGCTCGCTTTATGGCGGAAAGGCACAAATATATGTATGCGTAAAACCATCCAATTCGCGTTCTAAAGCGCGCTTAATTCGCGAGTACATCGTCGAGTGATTACCAGATTCGTTTCGATACCAGAATTCAAACTTTTCGATTTATCCGCGAGCAAATTGCAGCCCCATTTCGCAAACTGCTGCTCTTTGTAAATTGTACAACTGCACTGTGACCGCACATCGTTGAGTTATGCACATACAAATGCACAAGCATCCATTCCTTCCATTCCGATCTAAACACGCAGCGTGCGATCGTTGCGAACGACAAAATTAGAGGGCTTAGAAGCAAAGTACATCTTTTTCGCTCCCGCACCGAACGCAAAAAAGGTCATCAAATTCGTAGATCATTTGCGCGCGGAGCGAGTCCATCTCTTTAGCCTGCATCGGTTTCAATAACAAGCAAAATTCACTCGCTCTCTTCTCTGTGCGCTGGATTTTTAATGATATATAACTCAGTGAATTGCATATCTATACAGTGAAGCATAAAAAGCGTTCTAAAACTCGCGCGGCAAAACAGATCCATCTTCGTTCTCGTTAACAAATACAGTCATTATACAATCGACCCCATCGCTGTCTCTTCATTAACAGAGGCATCGCCGAAAGTATCGATTGTTGCTCCAACAATTTTCAACGCAAAGCTCAGCGTTTTGCTTCTCGCTTCGATCTCTTTTCCAAAAAAAGAAAGAAAAAACAATCCGTCCTCGTCTAATTATGCATTCAATGAGAAATAAATTAGTGAGTATCGCGAAGAATAAGACGAAAATTGAGACGCCGAAATAAGCGAATAGACTGGCACTGAATTGAATTCTTGAGAGAGCGCGGATGAAATGAAAAGAGAGCGTAAAACACACGCGAAAAAAACGCATCTTTCAATGTCCAAATGATTGACAGGCGAAAATTTGACGCTTTCACTTGAGCGGAATAAGTGCGCTTCGGTTTTCGTTTGGCTTTTTTCAAGCTAATGGTCAGCGTCATTAGTTTTTCATGTTTTTAAAATGAAAAGCTTGAACATGTTCGCTTTTAAAGCGGAAAAAAAACTAAACTCTCATGAAAAGTGATCGATTAAGTAATGAGTAATTAATGTTTAAAATTATAACCGCAGAGCTTATCTTGCTGAAAAATAAAGTAGAATAAGAAAAAAAGCTTATCATCAAATGATAAGAGCCGAGGCAAAGATAAAACTGGAGCAAAAAATATTAAGAGTTTCTTAAACTAGTTTGATAGTTAAATTTTTGAAAATTTCATCAGAGATTTATTAAAGTTGTTTGATCCAAAAACTTAGTTTGATCAAACACGCAAAAACTTAGATGATGTTCATTAAATTAAATAAGGATTAGTAGAAATTTTAGTACATCGTTAAATGTAATTTATACACGAATGCAATGCGAATAGAAACGTATTTTAAAAGCATCGTATCAAAGCTATTGCTTTAAAAAACGAACGAAAAAAACGCGCAATGAAAAAGATG
This sequence comes from Dinothrombium tinctorium, assembly GCA_003675995.1. NCBI lineage: Eukaryota > Metazoa > Arthropoda > Arachnida > Trombidiformes > Trombidiidae > Dinothrombium > Dinothrombium tinctorium. The sequence continues at coordinate 34,297 of NCKU01000540.1, read as the reverse complement.
GTCTAATCTTGTGTACAGAAGCATATCTTCACGAAAGCTATTTTTGCGAAACGACTGTGTAATAAAAAAGAGAGCTGGAGAAAAAGAGAGATACAGCGAGTAATTAAAATGAGTGTTATTAAATCACTCGAAATGAGAAAAACGTGAATCTCATCGTGTAGCAACATCAGCGTATATGAAAGTAAAGGATTTAAGCAGAGATCTACTATTTAATTAAGAAAAAATCGAGACACTGAAAAGTATTCAAGAATTTGTTTGAGAAGCGAGTGAAATGAAACAGCAAAGATTTTCGCTTTGGTTTAGCTCATCTCTTGCAAAATTCATCAATTTTTTCGTTTTCCTAAAACGACCGGAAAAGAAAACAGGGCGGCACAAAGGAGGAGGATGCTGTCGCTGTCGCTGCCACAGCTTCTGCTGCTGCTGCATCTGTCATTTATTTGCTGTCAGCGATCGCTTTCACAAATTAAGAAAATGGAGAAATTGATTTGCAGCGAAACGAAAACAATTGCAACATAAACAAAATTAAGAATGAAACAAGAAGATGCGATTATTGAGGATGAAACATTGATGTTGAATAACGCCATTATTTCGACCCTTTGCCATTGTTATGCAAACGCGGTCATCTAGCAGAGCAATCGATATGCTTTTCACTTCTTTATGCTGAATATATTTGGCTTAATTTAGATTGAAAGCAGTTTTTTAGAAGGAAAATCATTGTTAATCAATAAGAAATGAAGAGAGGCGAAGAAGAAATAAAATCGCAATAAAGCGCATCACTTACGAGTAAACTCTACAGTGGCTTTTCTGCTCGAAAGCGTTTGATATCCATCGTACGCTGTACACCAGCATTGGTATGCAATCGTATCTCCAGGTGTAAACGACGAATGCGACAAACTTTTCGTGTACTCGTTAATATCGGTGCGTGTAACTTCAAGCTGTAATTCGATCTGCATAAAAGGGTAAACAAGAGATTGCGTTGTATTAAAAAGAAGAGCGAGAAGAAGAAGAAGAGAAGCGAAATGTTCCATTCCATCGCCGCGGCTGACAGAGAAATTGCGAAAAAAAATGACGCTCGCGGTGTTACAAAACGATCGAATATGCAAATCGAGCGCGATATTGTTTTCTCATATTTTTATTTCCACTCGCATATTCCTCTCATTTCTTTATCATATTAAACAAAAGCACAGAGATTGCAAAACTTCTTCGTGCGTGCGCAAAATGCGAGTACACTTACCATGCGGACACCGCTATGCGGATCGAAGTAATCCTGGCTGTGTTTGCCTTGTTTACCTGTAAAGTGACAAATTTGCTCGAGTTGAGTTCAATTTTTCAGTTTGATTTTTTTTTCAAAACACACTTCAAATTGAATTCTTACAATCTTAACTTCGCTTCAATAAATTTTGGTATTACTGCAAAACCAATAAATCAATCAATGTCATGTCACTGTAACAAACGACGTTCTCTTTACGATTTGTGAAAAATTTTTTGCAAATTAAATATGACAACGTAAGACATCGAAACGCTTGCTTTATTCGATTGTCACGAAATTTTATACACAAAGCTAAAACGAAAAAGCTTTTTGTTTCGTATCTCAGCATTGGATTTGCTTTTTTTTCATTTTTTTTCTAAACTTCAAGTAATAAAATCTCTTTAACGTGCAGTTGCCTCATTGATATATCCAAGCTTAAGCTTAACAATTTCTTTTTGCTTCAGATCAACTTTTAATGAAATTTATTCAAATTTTAACCGATTGAGACATTTTTGTTAATTAATAGCAAATTTTTTCAAAAATTAAACATTTTAATTTGTCGAAGTATGCAAAGTATCGTCATTCAATTATCATGCGAATCCATAAAAAAAATCGAAACTAAACTTTAATTAGAATACGAGTTTTTCCACTAAATTTGATTAAATTGGGTAATCAAATTTATTTTTATAATTTTTATCAAAATATTATTCTAGTGTAAGTCTCATTTGAGATTGTGAATGTTTCTTTAGCTCCAAATTTTGGTTGGATTAAAATTTTAATTTTGATTTTTCAAGCGTAACTAGAATTGCGTTACGCGAAATTAGTAATAAAATTGAAAAAATTTGATTAAATTTAAATTTATTCTAAACAAGAAGAGAAAAAAGATGTGAAGATATTTGAACGTTGCCACGCTTATTACACGAATTGAATTGATTTTATGAATAAATTTGAAAAGCTCACCCGAATTGCATTCAATCCAAGCGTCCAACGCTCGAGACACTTTACATCGAAAAACAACTGATTTAGCTTTAACTCCGTAAAAATCGCTCGGTTCCTCCTCAAAAGACATTGGCTCTGAAATTTCATCTGTTTCGAGGCGAAAGAGAAGAAAAATCGGTTGAAACATAAGAAATAAATAGAAGAATGGAGAACATTAAACGCAACTGTTGTACAATATTTCAATGATTTTGTTTCGCTACTTTAGTTTCTACTTTAGAGAGCGAAGTGTATTATGAAAGTTAAGAAGAAGAAAGTCTATTTATGCATGAAATTATTATTTACTGCTGTATAGCAAAGTTTACATAAATTTCCAATTTTCGCCGCTCTTTATGCCTATTGAATTCGCTGCTGATGTCAACATTCGCTCTAACTGGCTCTGATTCGCACACACGCAAACACACTCTAGTGAAAGTCAAGATTGTGTAACAAAGTGAAAGTAGCGAAATAAAGTAGAGAGCGTAATGAATGCAAGACGCGATTGCACGGATTATAATATTTATTGAATACATTTTTCTTCATACTTGGCCTCATCTTTCAACGACATCATCGTCGTCTACTCTCTCACTCTCTCTTCTCTGTCTTCCACTCTTTGCTACTGGAAGTCAAGTACTGAAAATTTAATTTTCAATGTTTGCTTTGGCTTTTAACCGAAAACAAGTGACAAAAGTAAAAGCCTCTTCAAACGCATTTAATTATAGTGAAACGTGAAACGCAAAAGATCGACGATCAAAGCGAGAGACACCAGAGAGAAGCAGAGAAAGAAGGAATTGGATTGAGATCGGGATTGAATAAGTGTGAATAAGCGAAATTGGTTTTTGCTTCGGTGCAACTAAAGCGATTCAATCGTTTTGAGGTTTGTTTTTCATTATTTGTTTTGTCTCTTATTTCGCTTCTACTTCTCTTCTTCTCCATAAACATTGAATTCATTTTCAAATGTCAGACTAGCTTAGTAAATTACTTTTTTTGATGGATAATTTCGGCAGAGACGAGCGATGGCGATTGACTGCGGCGCAATTTTTATCTTTCAACTCGCTGCACTCACACACTCGCTCATTCTTTCTCATTTCTCTGTTTACTTTGTAAATAACAAACTTTTTTCTTCGCGAAAAATTAATAACAACATGTCGCTCAGCTTGAACGCAATAATCGAAATGCGAAATTGCGAAACTCTCTCAGAACTGTAGCACTTTGCATGTTTTTTATTTAACAGTCGAAGCTTAAATTTCGAACGCCAAAGTGAATGCGAATATTTACATCATCATTACACTTGGCACCAGGGTGTCTACATATATTGACTACTGCAGAGACTTTTAACTTTTTTCAATTTTCATTCCAACTCCGCTTTTCCGCAGTGGCTTCTTCTCTTTTATTGCTGCTATTTTGCTTTTCGTACGCTTTTTTACGCACAACAACCGATCGTTTCACCCTTTCAAATGGCTGGTAAAGAATGAGCGAAGTGCGAAAAGTCAATACATCAAACGATTGATGATGCGATGTAAAAACATTCATCGACGAGAAATTTTTTTGCACTCGCTGCTTTTCGCTTGTTTCGAAAAAAACTCATTAAATTTTATTTACATTTCAGACGAAAAGTTTCTAGCGAAATGTATGCCGTTTAACAATTTATTTCTTATCTTTAAAAATATTTTTAGAAATTTTCAATAAGAAAAGTTTTCAAATTCTTTCGCTTTCTCTCTTTCCTGTCTGCGTCGTACGAATTTGAAAAGAAAAAATTTTTGCGCCGTCAAATTTACTGATCTTCATTTATAAAAATATTTTTGTTCTTGTAAACATTTTTAAGATTAAACTTTTCAGTAGTGTCAATTAAAGAAAGTGTCTACAAACTTGACGAGTGCAATTTCGAAACATTCATAATCCTCGAGAAACGATGAGCATTGAGAATATTCAATTATGAAGATGAAATCATTAATCAGCACACTCGACTTGAATTCTGCGTACAATGAGCATTTGATTTTATATTTAATTTGCAAATCGAAATTTCTTCTTTCTCAGCTGAATATTGAAACTATGTTTTCGAGTGTCAATGGCGAAACAATTTTTCAAGCGATCAAATCAAAATTCGATTCTTCGTGTAGCCTTCCGGCGGAAGCGCGTGAAGCTGATTTACTTACCGAGCTTAACCTTTCGCAAAAGTGGCTTGTTGATGAAATTTCGCCGTGGGCCTGTTGTTATTTGGCAATAACAGTGATAAAGATGCGATACAAAAAAATGAAAACGAAAAAAATTGAATAAATAAAATAAGCGAAATAATAAAAATGAAGAAAATGGATGTGAAATAAGAATTAAACGAAATAAGAAAATACAGACAACAAAAGTGACATGCCTCGATAGGGAATTGTAATGAACGATACAACAAATGTTTAGTTTTTTGAAAAACAGCTAAATGTGCAAAATTAAAATAAATTAAAGTGAATGAAGAAGTAATTACTGTCAGACGTTGTTGTTTTGGTAAAAGTTAAATTAGAAAAGGAATTACAAAACCATCAGTTAGCGTGTCGTGCTGCATGCACAGTGTGTGTGTATATGTGTGATAATATCCCTTTTTTCGCTTCTTAATAAATACAACGTCGCTAAAGGAAGGATGTGCTTTACTAAGAATATGGTGCGTTATTCGCTTTTGTGAACCCGTACGCGCCATACACAATATATTCTCGTAACTCTAATATATTTTTGTGCGCCAGAAGAGAGAGAGAGAGAGAGAGAGAAGGTAATCATTCGCTTGCAACCGACAGTTTCGCGAAGCAGAAATTGGAAGTTAAGCGCGAAACCAGAATGGGATTAAAAGATGAAAGTTACATTAGCAGCGAACAGCGAAGATAAAAGTTAGTGTCACAAAAAAGCGCTTCTGCTCTCGGAGAAGAGTAAGACTGGCGCTTTTCGACAAACTTTAGAACAAAGAACAGCAATATCGACAATTACGGAACGATGCACGACGTATCGTTTACCGATCGCTTCACCGATTGTGTGTATCACTTCTTGTTTCGCTTGAAAAATTAGTGTCCGAAGTAAAAAGCTACAACCGAAAACATAGGAAGCGTGCGAGCATCGAGTAAAAGTTATTGTACTTTAAGGCGATTTAATCGATTGCTTATTGATTACTGTCTTGCGTCAAGTGTTACTTTATGTGCACATCTATGTTTCTTCTCTCTCTCTCCTCTCACTCGCTCTCTCTGCGTTTGTATCGATTTCGAGGGTGCGATTGTTTAAACTGCTATTACTGAATCTGATATTGACATAATGCTGTGAGAAGAATAGCAAATGCTCCCATTGCGGCGATTAAACGCTATCTTCGTATTAATTTTAAATGGATGCAAATTTAAAACGAGAGCAAAAGCTTTGTTGAAATGTGGCCGAATTCAATTGCGAGCGAAAAAGCGAAACGAACATCAATCGAAGAATGAAAACAGCAAATCCGATTGCAAATTTACGAGAGTTGAACGCAAGCGGAGAGAGAAGAGAGAGAAAAACGAGAGACGGATGAGAGCAGAGAAATAGCTCTGTACAAGATTTAGGAGTAAACTTTATAAGCGATGGCTGAGGAGGAAAATACAATAGGAAGCAATAGATGCTATCGACTTTTGCTGCAAAACAAAGTGGGAAATCGGAACGCCAAGGCCGAGATGCAGAGAGTGAAACGGCGGTGGGATGCGGAGGAGGAAAACAGCGATGCGAAAAATGAAATAGCAACACAGCGAACACGATAGATAGATGAACGGATAGACGAATGTGTATGGGAACGTGTTCGGTGCGGGAAAATGCCTTTAGTCAAAAACAGATATCACGAGTTTGCTATTCAATCTTGTGTGCATTTGAAACCCGAAAAGAGCAGCGAAGAAAAATCAATTACATTAAGTGCACAAAGTAATATTTCTGCATTTGACATTGTAATTGATTGAAGTCAGTTTGGCGATGCGTTGCCTCTTAATATTTAACTATGGAACAATAGAGCTTAGCTAGCTTAAGAAGAAAGAGAATGCGGCTTTTGTCTTCACTTGCATACTCGCATTGTGTTCAGCGTATGTGTGCGAAACGACACACGCAGTTTGCGCCTTAGCGCTTTTTCGCTTTCCCGCTTCATCAAACTTTTATGCATTCATCAAAAGAAGAAGAAGAACTTATTATTGTTATTTAAACAATGCGCCAAGCATTGGATAAAACCGAATATACACAAGTGGTTAAAAGCTTTTTATTATGTATAAAGCGGAGAAAAAATTTGCGCAAAAACAAATTCGCGCGGCTAAACGCTCGACGATGGAATACTTTCTTGGGCAACCGAAAAAATGAATTTGGATTTTTGAAGTAATAAAAACAAAATTCTTTCTCCAGGCTGAAAATGGTTACCAAAAATAAAATTTGCGCAGAGCGAGAAACAATCAAAATGCGTTTTCGCTCGCTTTGTATCTTCTTTGTTTTGAGCAAAGAAAACGAAACGAAACAAAGAGCATCAAACGTAAGAAACGTTTTTGTTCTGAGCGCGATGAATGAAAGTGAAATATGTGGTAGTGAAAATTGTAACGATCAAACATTCATTATAAGAAATGACAAGCGAGATTGAGCTGTTGAGTCGGAACATAGTGTTTTGTGTGTGTTTTTCAAACTAACTAGATAAATTCACTTTATTAGCTTTCATATAAGTCGGTTAATTTCGAAATTGTTTTAACAGAAAAAAAATTGATGTCATTCATCAATTTGAATGAAAATTAATGAAAATTGTTGAACATGATTAAATGCTAATTTATACACGAATGCGATGCGAATAGATATTAGACACGTATTTGAAAGCAAAGCGCAACGCTTTTTATGGTTTGGCTTTAAAAACGAACGATGTGTGGATGCAATATATGAATAGCGCTATTTAGGCTGTTGCTTAAAGAAAACCTTCTGCTTACAGCGAGTACAGTGTGAAGCGTACAATTTTTGCCATCATTTGCATTGAATTTACAACTTCACATCGATAAAATCGCAAAATATTTGCGAACTCGTCTGTACGGAAGCAAATTTTCACGAAAGCTATTTTTGTGAAACGACTGTGTAATAAAAAAGAGAGCTGGAGAAAAGAGAGATACAGCGAGTAATTAAAATGAGTTTTATTATATCGCATGAAATGAGAAAAACGTGAAGCGCATTCAATAAGCAATATCGGCGAAAATGAATGCAAAGGATTTGAGCGCAGAATTTACTATTTAATTAAGAAAAATCGAAACACTGAGCCTGTTGTTCGAGGATTTTGCTCTAGAACAGAGCAAGACGAAAAAGCAAAAGATTTGCGCTTTGGTTTAGCTCATCGCTTGCAAAATTCATCAATTTTTTTTCGCTTTCCTAAAAACGACCGGAAAAGCAAACGGGGCGGCACAGAAGAGGAGGATGATGCTTCAGTGCTGCTAAAGCTTCTGCTGCTGCATCTGCCATTTATTTGCTGTCAGCGATCGCTTTCGCAAATTAAGAAATGGAGAAATTGAATTGCAGACAAACAAAAACAGTTGCAATATAAACAGAATTAAGAAAGAAACAAATAGACGTGAAATTAGTTGTGAAACATCGATGCTAAATACGCGCCAATGATTGAACGCTGAAGCGAATTTGGTGTTTCAAATAATTTTTTGACAGGTACAAAAAACAATTTTTAAAGCTTAATACGCTTCGGCTGTTTTAATTCTGCGATGCACGTCTCATTTGTTAGCAGAAAGAAAATCACTTTTGCAAATATGAATTTCGAAAAAAAAGCGAACAAAGAATGAGAGAAAAGTGGAAAAGCAGAATGATGTTCGAGCGAATCACTTACAGGCAAACTGTACAGAAGCTTTTCTACTCAGCACTTTTTGGTGACCGCCATACGCTGAGCACCAGCATTCGTAGTGTCTCGAATCACCAGGTGTGGAAAGTGACAAACTATTCGCTTTCGTGTATTCGTTGACTTCGTTGCGTGTAACTTCAAGCTGTAATTCGATCTGCATAAAAGGATAAACAAGAGATTGCGTTAAAAAGAAGAGAAACAAGAAGAAGAAGAAGAAAAAGCGAAATGTTCAATCCCATCGCTGAGACTGACAAAGAAATCAGAAGAAATTACGCCAGCAATGTAACGATCGAAAATGCAAATTGAGAGCGAAATTGTTTTCTCATATTTTCATTTCCACTCTCAGATTCCTCACGTTTTTGTTTTTCGTTATTCACAAACAAAAACTGATTCCGAAATTCGCGGCAATCATAATTTGGACAAAGTATCAATACTTACAATGCGAACACCAGTTTGCGGGTCGACGTAGTTGTGGCCATTTCTTGTAACTTTACCTGTAAACACATGTAAAGTTTTAATGTTTGTAATGTTTTCGTAAAAATTAAAATTTAAGTTTTATTTTTAAAAACACTTTTCAATTTAATTCTAGCAATTGAAACTTTGCTGCACAAATTTTTTGCTTCGTAGCAGCAATAAATCACTGTCATATCGATGTTAAATTGACGCTTACACTGTTTACAATCCTAGAAAAATTTGTATAAATTAAATATGACATAAAACACACACAGAGTATTTATTTGATTGTCACAGTAAAATATGCAAAATGTGAGAGGATCAGCTGTCCGACATATTTTTTCGATTATTTGATTACTATATCATTGACTACTATTTAAATTCAAGCAATTCATCCTGTACGGAAATTAAATCTGTCGGGAAAATGAGCTCAAACATACAAAAGCAATGAATTTTGTATTTTGAAATACGCTATTAATGCATCTTTTTAAAATCAAATAACTTACAACTTGTTAGATTTATTAAATTACTTGTGTTAGCTTGACATATTATAATATTGGCTTCGTGTTCAACCATTTTAATCTTAAAAATAAATATTTATTGTATGCACTGTTTTTTATCCATTAATTGAAGAAATATTTTCAAAAACATTTCAATGTTGTAGTGAGTCGATTTAAGAGATACAAATAAAAGTGAAACAAACATTTGTTTATTAATTTTTTTTATCCAAAACAAACAAAGAGTCTCAAATATTGGTTGATTAACTTGAAATACTTCATATAAAACTGAAACAAATTTTAAGCACTTAAATAATAATTAATTTATCACTTATTCAAACTTTTGTTTCTATCTAAATATCATTTTTTAAACAATCAAGTAAAAAGTTTTTATTTTAGTTTTTCAACCATTTATAATAAAAAGCTTTGATAATTCGAAATATGATCAGGAGAAGCCATAAAAACAAAAAATAAAACAACTTTTAAAAAAATCAAAAGTCAAAGTTGTTTTATTTATCTTGAACTTATTTTCAATTTAATTTGCTTTAAATATAATTTAAAACTTGTGCATTTTTTAAAACTAGTATATCGAGCAGAAATTTTAAAAATCATAATCACATTCGAACTAACTAAGTAATATGTATAAGTATAATAGAGCTCGAAGTGTTTTTTAGGTGAGAAACGAATTTCTATCTTAGAATTTAAAAAGATGTTATAGATAAAGAATAAATTATTACTTTTACGATGATATTTATTATTTGGAAATTTTCAAAAAAGGGAAGAAATGAATTTGTTATTTAATTTATTTCAACTGCTTCCACTCAAAATAAGTGTAGTAATAAAACATTTTTAAACAAGAAACAAAGATTTTATTTTGGTTTATTGATAATCAAATTGATTTGTTATTTTAAAACTAAGAACGCCAAGAAGCCTTACTTTTTTAATCAAAATTTAGAAAGTTTGGGTTATTTTTTATCTTTATTTTCATTTGGTAGGCTCTTCAAACTTATTCAAATATTTGAAATTACAGAGAATCGTATTTTCTGTTCTTTTCAAATAAACTTTGACTTTTTACAAATTATATTTTACTAAGTAACTTTCTAGTGATTTAATTTTTTGTTATCTGATACAGAAAATAAAACTAAAACTTGAAATCGTTAAATTGTAAAATCCCATAAAGTTAATAAAGGTTTAACTCGTCATTAAAACGAAAGAAAAATTAAAGTTTCAAAAGCACAGTGTACTGTTTAAAACAAAATAAAGTTTAATATTGCGGTTACCATTCATATTGAATATTTGTTTGTCCATAGTAGTAAGCTTCAAAATCGGATTAATTTAAAATAATATTGGAGAGTATTAAAAGATTGAAATATCAGTGAACATATTTGCAAAAGTAAAAAAGCGAAAACTTTACTTGCTTCTTTATAACAGTATTAACACGCCAAGAAGCTATGTTTTGCTTGATTTTATTATTTTTTAATAAGCTCTACCAAGTTTTTTTGTCGTTAAAATGAACATGAACATGTTGAGTTGTTTATATCGCTCACAAAAAGTGAAAACGAGTGTTTGATTGAACAAATTCGCCTCTCGTAACTCAGTAAAAAGCTTAAATTACTAAATGTTGTGATATTTTGGTTCATTGAAAATTGTTTAAACCACTTAATTTGGACATGTTTTTTCAACCGATTTCAAAAAGAGTGAAAGAAATGAGGAAATGGCCGCACAGGAAATCGCGGCCTACCATTCTTACATTTTAATTTTCTTAGTATTTGAAAATAAAATATTACCTACATACTTATTTTACATAATTCTGAGCTAAATGATCAAAATTTTCACCGAAATTCTCAACAAAAAAAAAACACCAGCTTTGCAGAACTGTTTGTGCCGATTTGCAAAATTAATACACTTTTGGTCATTGCTATATTTAAAAATTACCAATTAAAGATTATTTCAAACCAATAATCAATAATCTCATTAATTTTTCACGATTTAACAGAAGCGTTTGAGATGAAAATAACTCGTGAAGTGGTAGCTGAATAGCATTGTCGAATGAAAAACAGCATATTCATTTGATAAGAAAAAGTAAACATGAATTTTAAATCAGTTATTTAAAAGTTATTTTGAGTTTGAACAAATAAAATCGTAATAAATAAATAAATCGAAGTTTACCTGAGCTGCATTGAAAAAAAGCGTCCAATACTCGTGAGACTTTACACCGAAGAATTGCTGTTTTAGTTCTTACTCCGTAGAAATCGCTCGGTTCTTCGTCGAAATTTGGTGGTCCTGAAATTTCATCTATGCGGAGAAAAAGAGAAAGAGAAGAGAAATGATTTTAGCAAATATATAGAACAATTGAAAACATTGAGGGTGAATGTTGCACAATAATTTCAATGAGTTTTTTCTCTAGTGTAGCTTTTTACGAAGAAAACTGTACATTAAAGTAAAAAATAAGCTTATTTATGCATAAAGTTATTTCGCTGCTGTAAATATAGTTTACATAAATTTTCAATCTAGGAGCGAAAGAATTCTCTCCATCTTCTTTATGCCATGTTGAATGAGCTGCTAATGTTGGCAATATCTCTCTTTTCGACTAGGTTGAATATTAAAAATGCAGCGCGCTAACAAGTTATTTAAACAACTTGTGAGATTGAATAAAAGCGAGAAGAAGAAATCGCGCGTAGCTTTCTTTTCTCTAACGCACCTCGAATAATCAAGTCGTTTCGAGCGCATTTTTCACTGCTTTTCATATTTTTATTTTAAACAATAAATTCAATTTTCAATGCAACGAAAACAGATTTGAGCAAGTTGGTGTTTGAAAATAAATTTTTTTCTTGGGACGAATAATTTCGAGACGAATTGATGGCGATTTTGACTCGAGCATAAATTTTACTTTCTTTTCGACTCGATCATTCTCCACAAGCTTTTCTAATTCTTATCCTCTATCAATTTTTGTTTACAATGTAAATACAAACTTTTTTAGAAGAACATGTCTAGTAACAACACGTCGCTCAGCTTGAACGCAATAATCGAAGTGAAATGCGAATTGCGAAACCCCTCACTTGGCAATAAAAAACATTCACTCTGCATGTGTTTCTCTAGCTTCTACTTTTTAAGAGCAAGTGCATAGTCGGAGCTTAAATTTCAAAATACTTTACACCGGTCGTGCAACGGGATGTCTGCACACACACTCACACGCGCGAGTAGTTGAGAAACTTTCCAACTTTTCAAGTGAAGTCATACATTTTGCTGAGTAACTCCTTCTTTTATTGCCGCTGTTTCGCATATTTCGCTTCTTTTTTCACGAATAACAAAGAAATCGTTTTCACTCATTCATTCAAATGGATGGCGAAGAAGTGAAAAGAGGCAGAAAAAAAGAAACGCGCGCAACTAACTGTAAAGTCAAAACATCAAAACGATTTTGCGATGTGAAAACATTTCTTCTTCTTCGAGCGAAAGAAGAAGCTCTTAAGCAACAAATTTTCCCTCATTGCTCCGCTTTTTGAAACACACAATATTTTATTTGAGACTTTTAGACGAAAAACATTTGCAGGCGAAACGTTCGCCGCTTTTCACAATGTTATTTCAAAAGATTATTTCAATGCATATTTTTAGAAAATTTTTAAAAGTTTAAGCCGCTTTCAATTCGCTCCATCTTCTCGCTATTCGTTATTTCGAGTGCCAATATTTTTCTCTATACCGTTTCGTATTTAATTATTTAAATGAAAATTTTCTAATCTTTTTTTTCGTTCTAGAACGAAAATTTTTATTATTGAACTTTTGAAAAGTTATGATAATTTTCTCTAGAAATTAAACATAAATTAGGCAATTCGTTTACCCTAAGCATTATGAACTTAGGAATTGAAAATATTCAATTATAAGCGCGAGTTAATTAATTAAGATATGATTTCCGCTATGCTTTAATTTCATGCTAATCAAAATTTATTTTTTACACGATATTTTAAGTTTGTCATAGAGAATTAAACATTCTCCGCAACTAATTAGAATTTGCTGAATTGAACGATTCAACTGAGCGTGACAATCAATTGTAACTTTTTTTGGAAAAATAGCTTCGAAAGCATGGGAACTTAATTAGAAAAATTGTTAAAATTTCTTTTTTAGTAAATTTTTTGCTAGAAACAGGAAGTGTCATATTTAAAGTGCCAATATTTTCACCGAAATTTACTTCGAGTTTTATTCAATTGAAGTTTTTGACAAAACTTTAAATCACATTTTTTGACAGGCGGTTGAGAAGAAAGAAAAATGTGAACGAGAGGAAGAGCGAATCATAATGAATTCGATGGTTGGAAGCGATTTTTGGTAAAAATCTTTGCAAAATTAATTTTTCTCATTTGATGCTTTCATCGTGAAAATGAGAGAAAAAAGTGACAAAAAAGAGAAAATTAATAGCAAAAGCCGAGTCTTGCGTTTCGCAAAGCGCACATTACGAAGCGAGAGGATCCATTGATTAACGATAATCGCGAAGACAGTAATCGCTAATAATTCAGAAGCTCGAGCTTATTTTCGCTTTCACTCTTGTCTTTTCTTTTCTTGTGTTTTTTGAATTACAAACGCAAAGGGAAGAAAGGAAGCAAAAAGAAGATGAAGACGAAGATGAAGATGGGTCGGCTGCAAGCGCAACAGCAATTTATAGGTTAATTTAGCTCGTCGAGCACAACTTTTTCTTTTCAAAAATCACTGCAAACACTTTTTTTATTCAATAAAACCATCAGTTACTCGCGAAAATCGTGAACACTTAATATCGCTGGTAATGCGGAAAACGTGGAAAGGTGGTGTTCGTGTTTGAGCGGAGCCAGCAGGAGATAGCTGCGTGGTTTACACACTGGTGTTAGGTAAGTGATTCTTTTAAAATAATGTTGCCAATATGTATATGCTCTTTGTGGCATATTGAATTTTTTTTTTCTCCTCGCTCTCGCTCTCTTCTCTGTATTTCTTTATTTTAAAATGCGGACCAAGAAATGCCGTAAGCGAAAATTGCAAACAGCTGTGCGACGTTTTCGCTGTTTCTCCGACAGTACTTATTATAAGTTGGAACTTTAACTAAGGCTACTAATGGACTGTTGACTGCCCGCGGCACAGTGCATAAGGCGCACTTAGAAGAAATTGTTCAGTTGAAATCGACGAGAAGAGAGCGTGCGAGCCTTGTGTGTCCGTGGCTTTGCGCAAAAAGAAATGTTGAAAAGAGAAGAGAAAAGATGTGATTATATGACGAGTAAAAACAAAATGAGCGCGAAACCCGTAATTACAGAGTTTATCGAATAGATTTTCAGCGGTTGTGTGTTCAGGCGAACAGTTCGAATGTATAATCACCGAAAACCGAAAATGTAAATGCATTCAGACGGAAGAAAGAGCGGAGAGAGAGAGAGAGAGAGAGAGAAAGAGAGACAGAGCAGAAGTTAACGAAAAAAGTAAAAAGAAGGCAGCGGACTTTGTCGCTGCTGGAGCGGAATTAGAAATAAGCGAATATATTATCTTTCTCCGCAGACATTAAATGGACAAATATATGTGGAGAAAAATTTGAAGCGCTGCTCTTTTCTTTTTACACTGAGCCAAATTTACGGCGATGATTGACGGCTACGATTCGCCTCGTTCACTCGAATCACTGCGAGCTCTTTTCACTCACTCACTCTCAATGTTTACGCAATCGGAATTGAATTAACAACGCATTCACTTTTCCACCTCTGTACACACACATACATAACCAGCGCCATACATAGGCGAGTGAATATAGAACGAGAGAGCGAAGTTTTTCATTCCGATTAAGCGATGCAATAAATCCGTCGAGGATTAAAGGGTTTGTAATCACTTATTAAGTTGATTGCGAATTTAATTTAAGCTCCACTCGCGCTCGTAAAACTGTAAATACCGAAATTTATATATACGAGCGTACAGGAAAAGAAAAGCGGCGAATATATGCAAAGCGAAGCCCGAGTCGTAAAAGTTTGAATATGTAACGGAGAGAATCGCTCTAAATACACACACACACACACATACATTTCGGATATAAAGTTTCTCCAATGCATTACGTAATGAAAAGTCGCGCGTCGTGAAGTATTGGCGTAGCGCTCGCTATATAAATAAAAGCGAGCGCTCAATATATTTGATACAAAACAAATAACAATCGTAAAATTTCAGACAAATTCGAAATTTTCTGCATTGCTGCTGCTTCTGCTTTTTTTTTATTATTTAGTACAGTCGTAAATAAAAGCTTTCTTGCATTCTAGCGCTCTTAAACTTTTTTTATGTATGTGTGACTAAATTTTGCGCTCAATATTCAATTTCATCTCATTTTCGTTTTTTCTTGTAATCTTTTACTTTATACATTCACCACTCATTCACTTTCGCTCGCTTTTACATTCGATAATTACGTTAAACGAATGCTTAAAAAAATTGAAAAATGAGATGAAACGAATGGAAAACTACTCCTTTACATTCGCTTTAGCAAGCAGTTCAGCTTCTTATTTGAGCAGAAAACTAAAAGTTTCACCATTTTCACAAATTTATATTCGAAAAAAAAAGATTTTTAAAACAGATAAAAAAAGCGAAGAGCAAAAATACTTTTCGGATCAAATGTTTTCAATCGTCATCTTCGTCGGAATTGCTAGCAGGTAAAATACAAGCGAAAAGTAGCTTCATTTGCATCGAAAGCTTTGAGAAGAAGTAAAGTTTTTCGTTTCGCAAAGATTAAAAAGCATTAAGAAGCAATAATTGTTTAAAACGAAACGATACATTTAGCGAGAGCGAAAGCGATTGAAAAGCTTTTAAAGAAGTCGAAAAAACTGGAAGAAATTACAAAGGAAAACATTAAAAGAGCGGAAAAGCGAAGAGAAGCGTTGAAAATGCTGGAGGAGGGCGTGAGTTTGCTTGAAAAAGAAGCGCAGCTTTTAGAACAAGAAACTGATAGATTGCAGAAATTATTCATTAAGAAAATCGTTATCACTTCGCTCGTCGTATTCACAAGCGGAGCAGTGCTAGTCTTGCTCTATATTCTGCTTAGGCACTTGATTTGAATAAGATCCGGTCGAAAAGAGCAGAGTAAGTTGAATTGGCGCAAGTGATGCGAACGACTAATTAAGATATGCGAAGCGTGCGATGTGCTTATGTCTTCTTTAATGCTATTGTGTGCAAAATTTAGATTCAATAAATCATCAATTAAAAACGGTTCTTCTCGAGTGTAAAACGCGAGACAATAGCGAGCAGAGAGAGAGAGGATCGAAATAAAAGCAAGAGAAGTTGTCAGTAAGAGAGAGATAGGATGCTGCTTCTACTGTCGAGCTTTTATTTTGTGCTTACGCATTGCAATCGTAAGTATCAACGAAATCAGTTCGATAAGAGAGTTTTAGAAACAGCTTTCGTCGGCGAACACACTGCTCAGTGTAAAAATGATTATCGGCGAAAAAAATTGGGAGTCTCCCGATTTGAACAAGATGGATTCTGTTCAGCAAATCATTCGCTCACTCTCACTCTAACACTCGCTCGATGCTAATGAATTTTAATATGAAAAAAGTTTTACCTTTACAATGGCCGTAGATGATTATTGAGAATAAATAAGCGATGAAGTAATAAGTGAAGTAACAAATCATATTTTTACACTCTAAATCGAAACTGTACAAAGTTTGTGTACACACACGAAAACTTTTTTCTCCTCTTTTCACTATTCAACACATTATTTGCTCTAGTAAAGCAAATGCACAAATAAAAGCTATAGAATGGCACAAACGTAGAGATAAGCGAAGAATGTGAAGCGAACACGAATGTGGTGAGTGCGAAGTCGGTTCGTGTAGAAGTGCTACGCTTTGCACTCGTCCGCGGTTTCGCGAACACTGCATTCGTTTTCGCGAAGCAAAAATCAAGCAATGCGATGAAATTCACTTTAACGCACCAATGCGAGCCGCGCGAACGCACATTGCGAAGGCGCCATCCGTCGCGCGTCGCTCCTCGTCCATGTTATACATTCGTTGAACTCACTGCTACGATCATTCGAAACATGCGCTCGATAAATTACATTTATTGCTGCTGTTTAAAACAACGTGATTGCAATCAATTTAATTTCACAATTTTTTCAACTTTCATTGGGTTAAACGTAATGCGTGAAAAGTTAATTTTTTGGCAATAGATTCGCTTAGAATCGCTTTCAATTAAAATTTTGTTTTAAATGTTTATTTTGCGATTTTGCTTTACTCGCTTTGAAATAAATTTGTAATAAGCTATCAAGATAGACAAAAATAATTGAGGCAAAGATTTCGCTTATTTCATACTATTTTGAATGCAAATTGAAAATTGAATTTTGAATGCGAATTTGTTCGCCTATACTCGATACTAACTGAACTGCTTTGAATAACCATTAAAATCAAACGAACATTTGAAATACAAAGTTGTTAAAAAATTCATGTTACACAACTGAAATAAGCGTTTTAGAACGTGACTTTTTTAAAAGCCATTAAAAAATGTTCATGAAACAGAGACATAGTAGCGAATCTAATTTAACACCGCTGCTCATATTCATTCATCCGTTTCAAACGAAAATTTGTTTAGTCTACACAATTGAAAACATAGTGAAAATAAGCGGTGGAAATGAAATGCAATGATAAAAGCAGCATCAACAATAGGCAAACGACAAACGGTGGACACACTTGATATAGTAGTTGTTAATCGTAACCGAAAACTTAAATCGCTTTATTGTTTCGCGCATCGTTTATAACCAATGAATGCAGATCGGTTTTCACGGATGTTGCTGTTTTTATATACTCACTATACGCATCAATTAGCACAAATCGAGTGTTGTTTGAAGTGTGTTGTTTTTTTCCTGCTTCATAATGCAGTCTAGTATTTAGTCTAGTATTCGAGGTACATCGTCTAGTATATTTACTGTTGGCAACGTTTTTTAGAAGCAGTGATTATGATTGTCGCTCGCACTCTCTCGCTCTTTCTCTCTCTCGAGTTTAATACCGTTTTGTTAATTATCAAAATGAGGGGTGTATTCACGACCACCACAGGGTGAGGTTGAAGTTAGTCATGTTAACGTGTTTGCTAGTATGCATTAACATAGTGCTACAGCTTCGAAATAAAGCAATAACCACGAATGAAAGCGAATTTTTTTTTCTTGCTGATTATAAGCGCCGATTTTCTATCTACTTTTGCAAACAAAATTGTGAAGCTATGAAAAAATTTTGTAGACATAAAACAAATATGCAAAGTCGAAACAACTTTTACTCTATTTGCTTGAACTTTTGTAGTAGAACTTTTTTCGCCACTTCTACAGCTACTTTTCAGGTATACGCTTTGTTCCTGAAAAAAAAAGCTCTATCATCACCGAATATTTGCATCACAATAGATTTTTTTGCATTGATTTTGTTTTTTTTAATTAAATAACCAAATTAAACTCACCTTTCTTTGCTTTCTCGCTACCGTTCGCAAATAGTTTTCATTGTGTTCAAAAATCGCGAGCGAAAAGAGAAGCAAAATCGACGAAAAAAATCGTTTTAACGCGAAAAAACAAAACTTTTTTTCTCCATTTATTCTCGAATGTAAAACGCGCGATTTTTTTTTCGTGCACGAAATTGATTGAAAGCGACGACAAAAAAGCGAGTAGAGGACGTAGTCTTCATTAATTTCATTCATTAAACGCAAAGTGTTAACGATTATTATTACAAAAAAAAAGTTCTATTCATTCGAAGTTCTAGAGTTATGCTATTAGCGGAAAGCGTAAAAAATCAAATTTAATTATCAAAGCTCAACGCTCTATTATTTTTATAATTTTTATTTTGTTTACGCTCATATTTTCACGCTGCAAATGACAATATTAATTTCCGATCTGTTAAATGAAGTTTTTCTTTTTTCGCTCACAATGAGCTTCCTCTCGATTCTTTTTTCCGCTGTTTATTTATTTTATCGATTTTCGTTGTTCTTCTGCTCTTTCTTCTTCTTAAAACGAAATACTAAATCTAATATTTATCGTGAAACTCGTGTTTTCATTCACATTTGAAACGTGGATTGATGAAAAAAAAGAAAGGAAAATGAACGACAATCTTTTCGAATTTTTTCGGGCGAAAACGAAGATTAAGACGAAGAAGATGATGGAGAAGCGCTGAAGAGTTTTGAAAAAATACTTTCCACTTGTGATCGGAGAGTGAAAAAAATGAAAAGTCGCTCCGAGAGTGAGTGCAAAAAAAAGTGAAAATAAAAGCGAAAACTCGGTTGCTACTTTACACATAACTTTACGGATCTGGAGGAAGAGAAAATAGAGATGAAATGGTGCGAGTTTCGATTTAAATTTATGAATGTTTGAAACGCGTACGAATTGAATTCTCTTTCTTTTCTTCATTCTTCACGCTTTTTGCACATTCGAGAGGAGCTCAAAGAAAGAAGTTTCCCATTGTTCTGTTTTACAGCTGATTCGAGTATTGTACACACTTCTTACTACTGCATAACATATTGAAACACTGAGAAATCCGCTATATATCTTAAGGTGCTACTGTTTGCGTCGATTGTATACAGCGAAGAGTAGTGGTGAAGATTGCGATGCTGTTTTTTATCGTAAATAAGCAGCCACTCGGTTTTCGTGTTTTGCGAGCAAATATATTAAAAATTTTTTTGTTCGCTCTCCAAGTATAAATTTCAAAAAGTTTCGCGAACAAAGAAGAACTTTTCGCACTTTGCATTTTTTTCTCCATCGAAAGCGACTCTTCTTTCGTTTTCAATTTTAGCGAAACAGTTTGCATTAAAAGTAAAGTGGAAAGCAAACTTAAATTTCAATTTACTTTCAGTATTTTACAGAGCAAACAATTATTTTTACGCTTTTCTAATTAATTAAATTAAAATTAAGCGCATCTCGTTTGTCGTGTTCTATGTAACTACGTGTGTAATTTGTTTGAAACCGCGCCACGTGAAGCGAACAAATGTACACAAAAGTAAAATTGCTTGAGACAGCGACAGTCGAGTTGAGCTAATAGAGGTGTGCAAACAGTGTGGGATATTTGAGAACATATTTGGTTCTAATTTTATGGTAAACGTTCGAAAGGTTAGCGACAACGTTGCGAGTTTGGCTTGTGCGATAAAAATTTCTGGTCAACGAATGCGATGATCTCTTGTACTTGCTGCCGGCAGTAAAGTTCGGTAACGACGTTGTTGGCTTCGAAACGGTATACAAGTAATGATGTTGTATACCGCTGCCGCTGTAGCTGATTCTCGGTTGCACTATCGCACGCTGAGCGAGCTTTAATTCATTCTCAACTCGAGATAAAAGCGTAGGGTAAAAAGTAGTGTAAATTGGGTTTATTGAATTACACGTTCGGCTGGATTCGAATCGAGATGCGCTTCTGCTTCTTCTTGTGCCGCATCTTCTAACTGGTGTTACACTCTCGGTTTCGTCGAAAGTGTTGCTACTCGCGGCTGTATTCTGCGACGATTTAATTAACTGCTGTCGCTCCGCTAGCGAAGGTAATATCGTTAAAGCAATATTTTGCGCTTCGATCAAAAGCTTTTGTCTTAACACTGGGTCTTTGCAATCGATAGAAGTTAAATACAGTTTCAATGCTAGCCGCGGATGCTTGCTGCCGTAATACTGTCGATAGCGTTCGATCACTTTGAGCGACAATTCGAGATCGCGTTCGACGATCGAGAGCAAGTCGCAGATACGCACGGCGAGCACATTGCTGCACGAGATTAAACGATCGCGCTCGTCGGCATCAATCGCTTCAATCGCTTTCGTTGCGTACTGCTGCTCGCTCGACTGCAAACCTTTCATTAATAAGTCAACAAAATTCAATTTCTTGTCGTTGCTGTGATTTAAAAATCGATCGCGTCTACAATCGAGAGCATTGTCTCTGGCGTGTGCGACAACGTTGTTCTCTTCAAATTGCTCGCGTTTTTCAAACAAAGTGACTGCATCCAGGTTCAGCTTGTCGAAGTGATCGCAAATCTCTCGCCATTTGCTCACTTCAAGCCAGAATTCATCGTCTTGCTCGTTCTGCGAAAGTGAATGCATGGATGGAGCAGAAGAGAAGCAGTAGAGAAAGAGAGAAAAGAGTTTGAAATTGAATTGAAAATGAATTGAAAAAGAGAAATAGAGGCGAGGAGAGAGAAAGAGAGAGAGAGAACAATTTCGAATACAATACTCACGCAACGTTTGCAATCGCATTTAAAATAGTAATTTGCTTGTAAATTGAGCACACGATCTTTGGTCGTTTCCATTTCATTTATATAACTTATTCTGATCTGTGTATAAATATGGAAGAGAGAGAGGAGAGAAAGATTGCGAGCAGAAGATGAACATTCACTGTTTTGGTAAACAACCGAGCTAATAATCTACGTTTTGCTTTTCTATTCAGGGCAAATTGACTAACTCACTTCACGAACGTCAGTGGTATTGATATCTGTGATTGCTTTCACGTAAATCGTGGTCCCTATAAATGTGAACGCTGCTTGCGGTATGCACGAATGATCGAATATGGACGCCCTGCGAGAAATGCAACGATTAGAAGCGATGCAAACCAATTTGATCTCAATTAAACCGAATTTCATCCACTCAAATCTTTGAAGAGTGAGTTGAAATGAGTTTTTGAAATGAACATTTTTGCAATAAAATCGCATTTTGTGATTTATTTAAATAAGCTCGGGGACTTAATTCAATATTTTATCACATTGAGCACAGCTTAGTTTCACTGTAAAAAATTAATTTCGTTGCATAGTTAAAAAGAAGCGAAGAAGAAGAAGAAAACTCATCATTCATATGTCGTAAAAGAGTATTAGAGATGAAAGTGTATAATACATAAAGAGTTTCAATTTCGATTGTGAGCGAAGTAATCGCTTTTTAAAATTTAGTTGCTTTTGTGATCGAAAGCAAAAGAAATGATTTCTATCCATTCATTCGCTTTTCATTCCATCTCTTCTCGTCTTTTGCTCTTCGCTTCAAGAAAAAGAAAGAAAACTCAAATTGAACTTTGAGTTACGAGAAGCACTGGTCTTCTTCTTCTTCTTCGTCATCTCCTCTTGAAATGTTCTATGCTATCAAATCAAATGGCAGCGACTCAAAGACGCGCCCATTTCGCCACCGACCGATTCGTCCATTCATCTAGCCGTTCGTTCATTCATCTCTTCATCTCATTCCATTCACTCATTCATTCAGTTTACAGTTACATTGAAATTATATGAAATTGATTTTCTCTTTTTTTCATATTCTCATCAAACGAAAATTTGAAACACACGCAACGATAGCGAACGAAACGAGCGAACAATTGACGCCTTGGCATTAAACGATACATTTGTTCTTTGTGAGCGCGACGTAATTATATGTCATTAGAAAAACGGTATATAATTATAGCGCCTGATATTAATATTATCGTGTCAAATGTTTTATCTTCTTTCGCTTTGCGTTTTGCATAGCTTCTCGCATACATGTGTAAAGATATATTTTCCAAATTTATAATATCTTTGACATATTGATTTCGCTATATTTTGCATCGAAAAGAGCGAGGAAGAAGGAGAAGAAGAAAAAATTTAAATTTTAATAAAATTTGCATTTGCGAAAAACGTTTCTGCAAGAGAATATATAAGATAAAAAAAGTAAAATGAATAGGTTATACGGATGAAAGTATTAATATTAGCACAGTACAAAAAAAAATTAGAAAATTATTGAAAGTTAAAAGAAAATTTTAAAAATAATTTATTATCTGAAAGTTTTTCTTTTCCATTTCTATTCAAACTTTGTTCAAAGCTTTGTCATTAAAATTTTAATTTTAAGATAATTTTTTTTTAAAGTTTCAAATAAGAAAGTGCAAAAGTGATATTCGTATCTATACTCTTCGCTGAACATTAGCACTTGGATTCACTTTTCACTCGAATTGATAATTACAGCGAATTAAAGTTTTAAACTTGAAGTTTTTCAAAATTTTCTGATGCTACGCTCAGGCATTTTTGCTGTAGAATTTTTTCCGATAGCTTACTCCAGAGCAAACAGTGGAGCGAAATAGTCGCTGCTTCGCGAATTAATCAATGACAAAAAGTGTTTGAAGAAAGAAGATAAATGAAATAGAATAAAGCGTATGAGAGGAAAAAAGCAGTTCGCTCATTAATATAGAACATGATGGACGGAATAAAAGTTTTTACGATGTTGCTTAATGCGAGAATACACGAAAATCAAATTTTGATTGTGACATAAAAAAGAAGCATGAAAGTGGAGATCAAACGTTAGCAGCGAACTGGATGAAAGGTATGTAAAAAAGGTGCGCTTTCGCTCGCACAATGCACGAAATTGATTGGCAGAAATGAGCTGAAATTTGATTTTGTATAAGATTATTGAAGTTACTTATACCCTAAATAGATTGCGCGTCCAATTGGTTGCAATAAATCGTTTTGCACAGCGAATGAATTCACCAGAACCTTGCCATAAATTTTGATGATTTCGGCAATATCGAGATCACGCTTAAGTATGATTTCCAATTCTTTGTAAATATGGTCGAATGCGAACATCGCTTCCGTGTCACGAATAATATCGTCGAAATCTGAAGAAATAAGAAAAGGAGAAGAAAGAGAGAAGAATGGATAGTGCGAAAAGAGATTGAATAGTGATTCTGATTGCCGGTTCAAGCGATTGCATGTCACCGCGAATCTTTGCACTCACTAATAGAGTATTTCGCCCGATTTTCGGCGCATAACGGACAAAACCAGAGAATAAAAGGCGCACATACACATTGATTTCACATACACTCGTCACGCTAAACACTTACGATCCATTAAGTCGTTCCACGTTCGCTTGTAAGCACCGACTTGGTCGTAGACGTACGCATCTTCTTCTTGACGCTGAATGACTCTCGCAATCAAACGGCTTAACGTTCGCAACGGGCGTTCGACCATTACTGGACATTCGTACGAATGTAAGCGTTCGCCTTTTCGCTACGAAACAGAATAAGATGAAAACTTTTATTAAATTTAAGATTAAAACGATTTGCATCAAGCAAGCGATGTAAAAGCACATAATTTGCTGCGTCGAACGAATGTACATGAATTTTCTAGTTCAATTGGTCGCGAAAGTTCCGTGAGTTTAGCTCTAAACGATCGCATTTGAAATGGTTGTTGTGTTTCTTCTTCATTTACTCGATTCTATTGTTTCGAAAACATTTTAAGCATCTTTTCAAATTTAATGCAATAATCTAGAAACGCTCCTACATTTTGTTTGCTTCGCTTTCCACTAGCTGAGTGCAACGAAGCGTAAGACGACATGAAATCAGACAAAGGTAGCGATGATAATGTATTGGCTCGGAGCGCAATTTGTTGTGCGTTCACATTTATAGATCGCTTAACGATTGCAATTCGTGAAAAGATTGCGTTCGAAAAACTCTTTAACGACTTAATTCTTGGCCTGTCATCTTTCAGTTTGGCTGCAGCGGCATTGGCGCAGCATCATTCATCGATCTTTTTGTTGCGCTATAGCAGCAAAACATTGTCGTTAAGTGCTGCGAAAATGAAAAATAATTGTGAAACAAGTGAATGCAATTAAAACGCGAATACTTGAACATTGTGAGTTTTAAGCTCGGCACAATTTTGATGCAAAACACTGCTACTCTTCACGCTTCATTCAATTACGACGCTAGCAACAGTTGATGAAACAATGGTTAGTTAAGGACAACGAGCGCTTCAAATTTCATCGCAGCGTTTCTGCTTAATTTGTACGTGTTTAAGTGCACATTAATCAATCACTTTACGCGACCAGCACATACCTGACAGTTAATCGAACAGTACACCACGTATTGACAATTCGAGCACACGACTTTCGCTTCGTTTCTGTGTTCAAACCAAAGAAGGAACAAAATTTCATCATCAAATAATTATGAAACTAATGCGAAAAGTTTGCTTCATTTACATAAGTTAAATGCAGATGAATAAGGCTAAAAACTTCTTTCTCTGTGCTTCAAACCCGCTGCGAACCACATGAATTTTTAATCTCGACATTTTAAAATACGCATTGTGATATTTTTCAAGCTACTCACTGTGGCTTAAATATTTGCACCTTGTTTTGATTTATCGTATTCGACAGAAGAGTAAAGCGAAAAAGCAAAATTAAATGCAAGTTACTCTAGAAAATTTGGTAATTTCACGAGCAAGTACATCACAAGAATTAATTCTGCTTGTGTACAACAAATCGATTGCTGCATTTACACAGATTAAAATCTAATTTGATTTTTTTTTTTCTTTCTCTCTTCTGTTTCTCGTTAAGATCGCATCTCACGCATCGCTCTTCAAAACAGATTCTTTTTTGGCAGAACAAACTCGTCGTTGGTTTTCAAATTATACAACAAAAGGAAAAAATATTTGAACTAAAACAAATAGCAGACAATAAAAAGCAGAGAAATGAATTTTCTCATATTCGAGCAAAATTATTCTTCTCATCGAAAAAAGGAATTTAGATAATAATTGCAATTTGTGTCTCGAATGAGAAAGTTCTACGAACTTCTTTTCTATTCTTATTATGCCAGAGAAAGTTTTTTCACATTGCGTTTGTCGCGATTTGAGACACAAAATTCGCTTCTTAAACCAACACTAAAAGCACTCTATTCGAAGCCAATTGTCGTTTATTATTCAAGCATTGCTCACACTGTAATCAGACTTATGCATCAGGCGCAGCACACACATGCTAAACATTTCCAAGCAAAATGACGCCGAAAAGAGAGGAAAAAGAAAAGAAAAGAAGGCAAAAACGTGAAGCTGCTTTGCGGATTGTTGCAGCGAAAATTTTCGGTATCTAAAGGGATGAGCGGGGGCTAAAAAGCAGAGCATTAAGAAAAATGACCATCTCTCAATTTTCGCTGTCTCTTTCGCTGCGTGTGTGCATCGCGCTGTGAACTAAAAGCATGCACCGATATGATCATATTTCTTCGTCGATTAAGTGGCAAAGATACATAAAGGGGCAATGCGAGTGCAAATGTCACAAAGGGCCACGCTGTGAGCGTGAATTGATAAATTGCTGCAGTTTTTTTTCTCCTCATCTTCTCTTACGTCGTCTAAACCTTTTTCTCGCTATCAAAAAATTTAGTGAACGGGAAAACGATTAGAAGCGAACTTTTAATTTACTTTTCTTAAGAAGTAAATTTAATTTAAGAGTTAAACTTTAATTTAAGAAGTAAACTTTGAATAGTAGAGTTTCCTGCTGTTTAAAGCAATTAAACATACAAATAGCAGCCAAAAAGTTGATTTAAACAGAAAAAAGTATTTAACCTTTATTCTAAAAATACAGTCGAGGCTGGAAGAAGTGCGTTATTTATAAATGCCGCTAATTTAGTAAATTGGTAGGGTTCAAGGCTCTCTTTCGCCCTCCCGAGTTCGCAAAAGCATTTCGATTTTCATTACCAAGATTGCGGCCGAGTTGTGCGCTACGAGTTTTGTACGCAATTTGTTCAGTTAATTAATTTGCGCTCGCAAATTTGAATAAAATTTCAATACTTAAAAAAGCGTTTGTCGCGTTCGATTGAAATTTAAATGAATTCATTATCGAGCAGTAGTTACACTACTGTGTTTGGTATACTCGACGGAACAATGAAGCGAACAATGTTTCGTTACGAATCGCAATGTTCAAAATTAATGAGCGCATTACATATTTATAAATTCGAGCATCGGCGAATAAACACTATTTTTAGAAGCGAAACTCTCTCCACTCGACTCTTATCGTTAATGATCTTCGTCTTTTTAATTTTAACAAAACGAATTCTTTGCTCAACTATCAAATTAAAAGTACGAAAAGTGTAATCAATTATTGCCAACTCGAAGTTCTAACGCACATACCGCGAAACCACAATAAAGTAAAAACGTAAAGTTAACCAACTACCCATAAAGCAGCTACTACATAACTTACATCGCTTATATACGGGCGATATCGAGAACAGCGATCAGCACTTCAATTTTTTGTGTAAAAAAATTGGTTCGCGTTTGAAAAGCGCTTTTAAATTAAATGCTGCTGGTATTTAGAAAATCTATAAAATAGCAAGAGGAATTCCTCGTTTCGCTCGCAGAAAACCATCATTTACGAACTAACTGATATCGTTTTAAATCTATAAACTGCTCTTTTCAATTTACATTCGTACTATCACGCAGACGGCGAAATCTCACGCGGATGAGTTCTAACTTCTTTTGCTTCTTCTTCTTTTTTCGCTAGAAAAATTGTTTTATTCCCAAACGATAAAATGCGTAAAAAACGAGAGGAGGTTAATACTCTTAACATTTTTTCACTTTTACTCAATTCTCAAAACTAAACACAAACCATTTTCTTCCTCTTTTCTCTGCTACAACCATCGCTCGCTTTCTTCTTTTCAAATTCCATTTTTCACTTTCGAAATAGTTTTTTGAACAGCAGCGAAAAACGAAGAAGCGAGGGTGCAAAAAAATTGAAATTCACTATTTTGAAAATGTAGAAGCAAAAATGCAATGTAATGCTTACTTTCTTCAGCAAACAATGCGTGTATATCAACATTCTTTAAGCGAAAAATATGAAATGTGTACGAAGTATGTACAACTTGAAATATGAATTTATCAAAAATGACAAATTATGAGCTCTAGTAAAATAAACGATATGAGTGAGGACGTGTAGTGCTGTGTTTCTCTTCTTCTCACCTTATGTTTCTACTCTGCTTTACATTTTCTTTTTATTGTGTTCTCTAACATATTCATACACGCAGTTTGCTGCAGAGTTAAAACTTTCTGCAAATAGTAATCGAGTGAAGAATCGTCTTCAATTTTGTGTTTTCGTTTCAAATTGCTTTTAAAAGCGAAACCAAGCAAGAGCAAGAGGTAAGTCATATGAATAGTTACTCGCAAGCGAGAAAGAAGATTGTAAACAGCTTGTGTTACTTACAATAGTTGAAAGCAAAAATCGCATCTTCGCAATCGTTCGTAAGGCAGTAAAACGAACGCGTAAGGTTCGCAGGCAACGATCAAATCGCCGCAAGAAAGCATCGCAAACACGCGTCGATGGAAAGCGAAATAATTTTTGTAGCCAAGCGAAGCAACACGTTCGGCAGCGGCCGAAAAAAGAGCGTTGAACAGCGAGCAAAAAGTTTGAAACAATGTTTGGAGAAAAGTGGAAAGTAAACGCTAGAGCAGCTGCCAGTTAATCAATCTGGCATTCACTTGTTCGCTGTGCGTCTAAAATGCGTCAAGGATTCGACGGAGATTACGTGTTCTTCGCTCAACTCTCAATCCGCAAAGCAAGTGTAACCCATTTTTAAATTTAATCTCGACGCAAATGGTTTTCACATATGTTCGCTGTCATTTCGTCTGTCGAGTAATGAAAGCGAACGCAAAGACATATTATGCTCAGCTTTACGCAATGCTTGTCTTTCGAAAGACCTGCAATTTTTCATAATTAGTAAAAAGCTATTCGTTTCGAGCAGGAGAACGAGTGAGCGACAATATCTTCTGCTTGAGAAGATAAAGAGTGGAGATGAAACGGAAGAGCGAGCGAGAACGAGGCGCATCTTTCTCGCACTGCTTCGATCTTTTTTGTTTCAATACACAAATGCAATGAATTCTTACAAAATGTGAAAAGATTTGTAATTTCGCTTCCCGGAAAACGCATCTCATCTCTTTTCTCTCCGCATTTTATTTTTGCTCGCAAGATAAGTTTGAAGCGAAGCAAAAGAGCGATGCTATCTCGCCTTCAAAAAGCGACAGTCGCAAAGTGATTAGCCGAATTTGTTCGCAAATTGTCTACAAATGCATGCGAGCGAACAGCGTCTATACGCACAGCATATACAAAATTCATTTATTTTCAAAGCATTTAAACGAATACTTAGAATGATAAAAAACTTAATGTTTAATGCGTTTTATTAATAATGAAAAGCGGAAAAGCATTGCCGAGAAGCTGAATTCGCGTTTTGCAGTGAAGCACTCTTACTTTCACTTCAAATTTTGCACACTCGTCTTTAATTGATGCTCTCAATTATAAAAATAGCGCAATACGCACGCATATAAAATATTTTTGAAAAGTATTTTCGTACAATTTTATTAATTAATTAAACTTGTTTATACATATATTCAATTTGTAATAATTATTCTCGAATATCGATTGCATTTTCACGAATTTGCCAACAGTGCTTTTTGATTAAAAGCAAAGTGAGCTTCATTAATAATTAGCGGAAAACTAAACAATGCGAAATTGCAAACTATGCACTTGTGATTCGAGAGGCACACGAATTTCAGTACAATTTTCGACGACGAATGATAAAAGTTTTCAATCGATCGCTCTTCACTTTTTTTTTCTTCTTTGGTAAATTCAACAAACACATAAATCAATTTTGCTTCGACTCTTCTACATAGTCGAAATACTGTGAAATCGCTTCAGTCGACGAGTTGATGCTTTTTGTTAATCAACAAAGTGCATAATGAACATATTTTTTCGTTGAGCTTCAACTCGAATAGTAGACTTACTCGCCGTCCTCATTTAATTGTTGATCAAATGAAGCGAGAAACGCGTGCAAAGAATTCGTTGGTGAGTAAATTAAATTTGCAATAATCCAACACTCATACTAAAATGCAAGTTGAAAAGAAGAGAAATGCGGTCAGTTTAAAAGAACGTTTAGCGAAAGCATGGGACTATTATACTGACCTCGACCAAAATTGCGGTTGGTATTCCTCATTGTTGGCAATGTTCACTGGTACCGTTTGCTTCTTTTTTCTCATTTTAATATTTCTTATAATCGCTTCGTTAAAAAGAAATAACACCAATGCAGTGGGTAAAAATTTGACCAACAACACTTTAGGGTGAAACTTTTTGAAAAATAATCTGAAATTTTTCACATTTGTTTATGTCAGCAACTTGTGTAATTATTTTGACAAATTCCATTAAACTAAAAAACTCAATTCAGTCCTTGTTAAAAGATTAATGATCTTCACCGACTTTGATTCAAGTTAAATGTGTGAATAACAAACTAAAAATAAAGATATTTGAAAAGTGAGAAATACCCAACGAAATATAGTTACAAGATTGTAATCAAAACCGTTTACTTATTAACAAGCTTAAACTGTTAAAATAACATTTTTAACATCTTTATTTACTAAAGCTTTTGCTTCATTAAAAAAACAGAATCTGTAGTCGAATAAATTAAAATTATAAGATATTTGTAAACTAGGTGAAAAAATTTCTTCGAAACTCATAATTGAATACTTTTATACAAAAAGGCAATATCGGCTTTCTTTAAATAACTCGAGATTTCTTCAATCAAATTAAATGATTTTAAATTATGTTATTGTGAACAATGTTTTGTCTAATTTGAGGATAACACATCATGAAACAAATATGGATCAAAAAAAAGCTCAAGATTTATTTAACGAAAGCTCATATCCCCTTTTTGCATAAAAGTATTCAATTACAGTCGTATTAGGGCTCCGCATGATTATTTGCACTATTCATAAAAATTAGGATTAAAGAAAAGCTTTTTGAACATCCACGCTTTTCATAACAAGTAATTTGTTTGGTTTTGGCTAATTTCTGATGTTTGGTTTTGGCTAACAGTTTTGTCCACTTCTTTCAAATTTCCAAAAATTTTTTTTTTGTGAGCACTATGTAACAAATGATGTGATAAAGCCTGACTGTACCATGATCCATTTTCTGTGTTTAAGTTGCACATGATATTAGCATATCTTCATACATATGAATTAGTGCGAATTTATGTTGATTAGGAAGTTTATGAACATCTTGATCTGCTCTAAAATCGTCCGGCTTACTGTCAGAAATGTCTTCTTTAATTTTATCTAAAAAAGAGAAAATTGATAAAAAATAAAATCAATAAAATTCTTAATAAGTTAAGTGTTTACAAGCATCGATGGAACACATTTTCGGTTTTACTAGATTAGAATTTATTTCAACTCCATTTCCAGCTACATCACTGACAAAGTCGCTCTGATTTAAAAGTGAAAATCATGACGTAATCTTATATCATCAGCTCTAATATCAGGCTCTGTTGGTAGAAAAGCATGATCCATGTAAACAGAAAAAAAAGAAAATTAAAGGAAAATAAACTCATTGAAACTCTTACAGCCTCAGCAAGTTTCAATAAAGAACATTTTCGGCTTTCCAATTAATTTAGAACAGTTTTTATTGTTAAAAGTTGTTAATATCGAGTTCATTCCAACTTTTCCATCTATACTACAGTAAAACCTCCCCTAACGGACACCTCTCTTGAGCGGTCACCTCCACTAACGGACACTAAAATAAAATACCCTCCTAAGTTRMCTCAATTAAAGATACCCTCTCTACAACGGTCACCTCTTTATAACGGTCAGATTTTTTGGGCCCTTTGGTGTCCTTTGTAGAGAGGTTTTACTGTATAAAGAAAGGCTCGTCGTGAAAATAACAACTGCAAGCGAGTCGTGTTTATCAAGTTCTTCATTTTTTGTTGCATAATCATCAAGTAAATTGAACATTGCTTGAATAGTAAGATCTTGATGTAAATGAACGTCAAAGCCGAGCCATTCAAATGCACATTTCAAATTGTTTGTGTCCAATTCGGCACGAGGCATTCGATCGTTTATAAAGTTTACATTGGCTATAATAATACAGAGACCACGAGGTTTCGAAGACATTTTGAAGCATTCTTCGCTTCATTTCATTGACTGCGATTGTTTTGTAAATGTTTCGACTGTATTACTGAAATTTCTCAGCAAAAAGAAGTTCGAAAGTCGTTTTCATATTCGTTTGCAAAGCCGCGAAACGTGCCGTAAAATAGGGTGCGTACATATATTGCGTCTTGTGTTCGCGCAAGAATCGCATTCAAATGCCAATGGACTCAATTTTTCAAATACGGATCCAGTCAAAAACACTTTTAATGTCAGCAGACACGCGAGAAAAGCATTTGTATTTTGGCTTGCATTGTTTACGGGTGAACACAACCTATGCTTCTGCGAGTCAACTGAGCACTTTGCTCATATATCTATTAAAAATGAAGACAGTATATACAGCTATGCAACACTATGCTATACAGCTAACTAAATAAAAATAGAAATTTTCATCGCAGAATTTTTCATGACTACTGTAATTATCGCCTTTTTTAAATTAAAATCTAACAAAAACTTGGTTACAAGAAGTTGATCATCATCCAGGTAAAATCTTTGCCTGTGATAAAGTTTCATTTCACAAATAAATGTTGTGTTGCTTTAATCTATGGATGTTGTGATGCAAATAGTCAAAATTTTTTAATGCAAAGAGTTCTTAATAAGTCACCTGACTCGCGGAGGCATTTATTGTATTTAGCCGTAAACAATGTAGTGCGAAATACAAACAAAGCAAGATGAAATATAAATGCTACTCTCACATGTCCTTCAAAAACGTGACTTTTTTGACTGTAAGTGTAGATTTCTCGAAGAGTCAGTACGTGAAAATATGGTGGGTGTGTTAATCAAAATTCAACCGATATGAAGCCGAATAACATTTCGGCCTCTCGAACCAAAAAATTTTGTCCTTCACAGAGTTGCGAAGAACTTTCGCGAAGCAAAATCATAATTTAATATTAATTCATAATTTACAAAAAATTGTAAAGTAAAATCTGGCTTCCAGAGTCTGGATTTGGGCCCGCAAATTTTTTTTTTGTATTCTGAGAAAAGTTAAAAATACGATAAGCAATGTAAAGATGAAAGCAATTTAAGATTAAAAGCTCCTATGGCTTCTCAATCTCAAGAATATTTCAGCAGAACAGCTCAATAATGTGCATAAACTTATGTTTTCGCGAGTAATTCCCTTCAAAGAGAATGACGTAGGCCAAATTTAAAAATTGGTTTCAAAGTGCTTCGCAAAAATCAATCTGATCATTAAGAGAAACATCAACATTGTGTATTTTATTATCTTTGTAATTTAGCGAAACATGAGGTGCGTTTTAATTCACACACTGTGTATTTGTTATTGCTTTCGGTGTATTTTTTAACTTCAGGCTGTATTTGGACAAAAAACGATAAACTTGATCTGTTTGATTTGATTAAAACTGATTAAAAACAAAATGATTGCGATTCAGTAGCGACATTAATTTTAAGTGACAGTTAATTTTTAGTGATTTTAAATTTTATCTTAAATTTATTTATTTTGAAATAAGGATCGAGGTTTTTTGTTAGCATAAGACTAATTTATTATTATTATTATTTGAAATTACTCTTAATTATATAAAGTTGAAATTGAATGTATAAAATATTTTAATCTCCATACACATTTTAATCTCATTTAATTACCTTGAATAATATTGTTTCATCATTGTTCAGTTGGTGTTTGATGGTCTAGAGACGAATGCAATTTCAGGATAAACATATGCAGTGACAAAAGATTGAAAAATATTTCCAAAATTGTTTTTCATTTCTGATCCTAGAATTTCAAACCGTGAATGCATCGAAATTGTCTCGAAATTTTGAAATCAAAAAATTTTCGCCGTAAAACATTACTTTACAATAATTAAACAAATTTCATCTTACTTTAATCGTAATCCCTCACATTATATGGCATGCCGATGCCTCGTAAATTAGATTCTCTTTGCTTGTCAACTTTTTTCACTTTATACTGGCATGCATTTAAAAATTGAACCATTTAAAGGACAATTTAAAATTTAATTTTCTCACTTACTTTGATCAATTTTTGTAAACATATTTCAAAAAGAATTTGTTCGATAACAATTTTTCCCATTTTTTTATTGATTTCTTAAACCGGCATGCTTTTATAACTCGAATTGACACGCGTGTTGTCTCCTTATTGCGAGGAATAAGGCAAGCCATGTATTGAGAGGGAATGTCTGGTGGGTTGCGTGGTAATGCGACAACCGCAAATACCGAATGAAAGATAAATAAAGTTAAAATTAAGATATGCGCCAAATAAGTTCGCGTGAACTGGTGTTTACTCAATTGTGTCTAAATTTAAAAATTATTTTCGAAATCAGTAGGGAAGTCAAATATAAGAAATGGAAATAAGTTTTAAAAAAAGTAGGATGCACATTTTTCATAGTATCTGGGCATAATTTGCGACTAAATTAATTCTATCCAAATATAAAAGTCTCAGCATAAGAAACAAAAGTCTTGATAGGCCACAAACTTGTAAAGTTTTTCTACTACGTAAACGACAGTTCAATGCTGTAAAAAACTTTTTGTATTTGGAGTAATGATTAAATCAAGCAAAATTATTTAATTTAGTTTTTTAAAAGTTAAAGTGTGAAATTCATAATTCTACAGGATGTGTGAATTAAAACGCAACACATGTTTCATTGAATAACTCGAATATTTGAAATCGTTCAATGTTTATCTTGTACTTAT
>NCKU01000539.1:0-38841 GCA_003675995.1 Dinothrombium tinctorium | reverse complement strand
AAAACAATTTTAAGTGTAAATACCCACCTCTGTATTTAAGTTTTCGTTCAATAAAGAGCGCTCGCCTTTTTTTGCTTTCGCGGTAAACTCCACAAAAAATACAGGCAGGTAAACCACAGCTTTTACGACAATATTTCAATGTATTAGGTTTAAAAAATGCATTCTGAAGATTTTTGAAACCACCTTTGTGATTGAGTTTACAATCAGACAGTTGTGTGATTTTTTTAAGCTTAACACAAATAAAGTTTTTTAAAGTTTAAGAAGTAATCGAAACAAAATTATTGAATTAAACTTGAATTGATTATTTATATTTTGTGGGCACTTTATCTACAATATCGATCACATCAACAATAGTCACAATGCGAATGGTAATATTGTAAATCTTGTACTTCGCACTTTGAAAGCAAAGCATGAAAAACTCGTCTATCACCAATGCGATAGCAAATATTGTGCAGAAAAACACTGTGCTGAGGGCAAATAGAGCTCCTTTGGCCGAAAACTCGCGTGTTCGCGACTTTAATCGTTGCTTTACTTTCAACAAGTTCGGCACGACGGCGTGCCTAACATTACCGTGCCTCTCAACGATACTCGCGCGAATATATTGTGAATACATTAACATGAGATGATCACTTTTTTTGTCACTTACAATGACAAAAATTCGATAAAAATGAGTTACTTGCAATTAAATTTTATTACGATCAAAAATTTTAAGTGAGTACTGGTTAACCATTAATCAACAAATTTTAATTAGTTTTGACTTTAGAAAGTAATTGTTATTACAGTTTTATTAAAAATGATTTACTTGTGAAAATTCTGTTTTTTTCAATTCTTGAAATATTATAGATTCAGTTACAGATTAATAATACAGTTTTGCATATGATTATGTGTAAGTACATGTGCATTTTGTAATGATTTTTGGCAGCTACTTTTGTAGAAATAGCAATTGGCTATTTATAGTTGCACTCTTTCTTGTCAAGCGCACAGTATAATAAAATCGCAGTTCACTAAGCTCCAAATAAAGCTGCATACGTAGATTCTAAGCTGTTTCAAAATCAAGAATTTTATTCAAAATTCAATTATAAATAATTTATAATTTAAAATCGAAAATAAATGTTTGATCTTCTCATGAAAATTTTAAACACGCGAAGAGATTCTATTTAATAATGGAAAATTTTAAGCATTCGGTAAATAGAAATCATGAAAACAATTTATTTAACTCTATTATTCGCTATTTGAAATTAACAAAATTATTCTCTTGTGATCTTTTCTTTTAGTTAAATGCAGAAAGCAGAAAATATTTTGAAAAGTTTTAAATATATTCTTTCATAAGTATAAAAATGAAAGTAAAACTTTGTGAATTCTGCAGAGAGAGAAGTGAAAATTGAGAATATATGATGAGTTAAAAATTTTTAACCGTAATCAAAACTTTATTATTAATCTGTAACTGAATCTATAATATTTCAAGAATTGATAAAAATCGAAATTTTCATAAGTAAACATTTTTAATAAAACTGTAATAACAGTTGCTTTCTAAAGTTAAAACTAATTAAAACTTGTTGATATGGTTAATCGCTAGTAACTCATTTTTATCGAATTTTTGTCATCGTAAGCGACAAAAAAGTGGTCATCTCATGTTAATGTATTTACACGAAACACAAACGATTAGAATCGACCCAAATGCAAGTCGAAAATAATTGTGGAGTTTCTTTCGACAGTCCTAGTATAAAATTATTTTTGTTTTCTCTACTTATTTTTCAAAATTTAGATAAATCGGCTTCTTAATTTGAACTTTACAAAATTTAAAATTTAAGATCTCTATAATTTAGCGCAAATATTTTTAAAATAACTTACTGGCTTAACTTGTTAGAATGTTATTAGTAAAAATTCTAAAAATTTTTGTACAATAAAATCAAACTATTTTTCACTGTTTTTCACTATTTTTCATGCCTCATCATTATGTGTAGAAGGAGAGTTATAAACTTCTTGTTAAAATAATGTTTCGTAATGATAATTAGATTTTCTTACGTTTCTAGACATGCAATGAGAAGAATTTGTCTGATTTCAGTTGATTTTTTCTTTGCTCAATCGATTGCACAGCGAAAAGACTGAAACCTGTCAAGAAAAGCAAATTTTTCAGCAGACTACATAATAATTTGAACATAATAACCTCATCAATTAAGAATATTTCTTAGATATTTGTTTTAATGGTTATAAATTGCCAGTTAATGCATCTCAAACTTCATCGTAAAAACACGATCTTTGTTAGAAAGTTTTCAATTTATGTTTTCTCTCATTGCTAAGCAAATGAAAACTGTGAAAAATCGATAAATCAGTAATCTAGCGATAATCTTAAAATTTGTTACTTTTAACAATTTTGAGAATATGAAAATGCGAAAAATATTTTGAGATGTTTGAACGTGATCATCAGCTCAACTAAAAAAATTTCAATGTTCGCGAATTCAATAGATAATTTGTTGAGTGCGTGAACATTGGTTTAGTTAAGCGACAAATGCACATTTAAAAAAAAGAAAAGTTTGAAAGTTGACAAGAAATATGCAATGAGGTAAAGTTAGAATACGAAGATATTATTCGACTGCGTTTTGGAAAGATTTATGGAAATTTTATTCATAGTATTTCGAAGTAAATACGAGCATATTTTTGTTTCGTAATCATTGCCATCGACATCTTTTTTTTTTCTTGCCTATCTTTGCCGATGCAGAATCTTGTCGAGACTTGAATCGATGTGAAGAGGGCGGCGAAACGAGCACTGTGTACTTACTGTTTTTTGTCGCTAGCGTTTAGCGAAAAGAAACAACGAAAAAGCGTGTTATTTGCAGATAGTAGCAACAGTTTTTGTTATAGAGAGCAAATAATGTGAAATGAGATTTGTTTACAGCGATTTTTATCGCGACCAAAAAGTAAGCGAGGAAAACTCGATCAGTGAGCGGTTGTACTCAATTTCAGTCGCAAACGAATGCATTCACTTTGCTTTAATTCCAGAAAACAGTAGTGAAACACGGTCAGTGGTCGAGTGTGTGTTGCGAGTGATGAAAATACGAAATCCAAGAGAATTACTGCGTTTTCGGCGTATCTCTCAAGCGTTTAAATTACAAGATACAAGATTACAATTGCGTTACTATAAAACATTAAATTTTATGACGCCTTTTTGAGTTGACAGCAATTGTTTTTTTGCTGCTGCAAACTTTACTTTCTCTCCTTTCTTTTTGCAAGGAATGCAGAAATTGAACATTCTTTTGAAAACACATCATTTGCGTTTCAAAGTCGTGATATATTGCTAGCGAAGGATTTATATACATTTTTGAAAATTCATTTCTGGTTATTGAATAAAATGAATTCTTTTTATGGAAGAGAAAATTTTTTTCTTGCTGCTGCTGCTGCTTCTCTCTTTTCTTCGTTTGCTGATTCTCGGCGAACAGAAGAGAAGACAAATAATGAAATTGATCCAAGTTTGGTGAGGCGAGAAGACATGCCTGACGAACTCGCTAATTCCTCGTATCGCATTTGAAATTCTCGCCGAAACTTGAAACTCAAAAGATTGATTAAGAAAAAAATTCGCATAAAATTTTTTTTTGTCATTTGAAAAGCATTTCATATTTTTAAATTTAAATTTAAAAACAGCAAATTGTCACCCATTGTTTCATCAAACTTCTCACTTGAAAAGCACTTTTCATTCATCGTGAACGCAATTCAATATTGCGAACATTACGGCATTGTGAACACAAGATTCACGCATAATTTTGACGATTCGAAAAAAATGGCCTTCGCTCTTCTCGTCTGCGAGATGACTGCCTTCCATTCATCTTTATTCTGCTTCATTTTTGTGCGACTTTTTGCTCTCTGACAGCAATTAATGTAATCACTGTTCATTTTTTTTGGTTAACCAAGTTTCTTTCTTTTTCTGCAGTAAAGTATTCATTGAGCGTACAACGGTTATATTCTCATTAAGACATTAAGCCAAATTTCATTCACTTCATAAGCTGACAATTGTGAACGTTAAGTTTTAATTGTGTTCTTTTGCTGCTTCAGCAATATTTGAAATGTTGCTCGAGATTCTCAACTTAATTGCATCCTTTCATTTGCGTTCATTCATCTCTAACAATCAAATGTTTGCCGAGATGTTTTCGCATTCACAAAATCTTAATCCGCCATCATATGCAGGGCAATTTTATTTCACTTTCTATTCAAATTCAGCTTAACTTAGATAGTTGTATAGCACTAAATCATCTCCAGCTCTTCGTTGAAATCATCATCTTCGGCGTCTTTGATTATGCCTATTCTTTGACCACAAACGCGAAATTTTCGTATCACTTCTTCTTGCATCAAATTAAAGCACATCGCTCCTAATGCGAGACCGACGAGAATATAAAGAGCGCAAAGAATCAGGTACACTTGCTGATTTTTGCTTTCTAGAATGCGTCCAGGAACAAAGTCTCCGAAACCAATTGTTGTCAAGGTGATGAAGCAGAAATACGCGCCGTCGAACGGTTTCCAACCTTCTAAATCCGAAATCAGTAATCCTCCTCCAGTAATGTAAGCAATTAAAATGATTAGACACAAAACTATTGGAACGTGAACTTTATCGACATTCATTTTGCTCCTCTTATCGATAAAGTCTGTGATGTCGTATATTTCGCTCGACTCAATCCCTGCGAAGTTCGGATCTGAGATACTTCTTTCCAGTCTCGTTGCGTGTTGATCACTTTCCACATCAATTATTCCAACAGCCGCCCTGCAGTTGTCAAATCATAGCTTTTCAATAAGTATTACAATTAAAAGCATTGTTTTCGGGTTAAGAAGCAGCGCCTTCATTAGACGCATTCATCTGTCTCATTGAGTTAGTGTGCGTATGCCATGAAGATGCGGATGATTGTTATTTAGAAAAAAATCGGACATTACATTTGCGTAAGTTATTAATTCTGGGTTAGTGTCTAATCGAATTCGCTTTTATATACAATAAATGATGAAACAAACAATTAATCTAATTGAATGCATAGGGAAGCGCGCGTATTGAGAAGCGGTATGTGCAATGCAATTCATACCCCGGTCTAATCATAGTTACGTGATGCCTGTTTAATGTTGAGATCGGCGTAACAGGAACTGAATGCGAAACAGAAGAAATGAAACCATGTTGATGATGCGTCGGATATTGAGTGGCTGATGATGTCGATGCACTCCCAAATGTGGCAATGCGTTGTTGCTGATGCTTTTGTCTTATTGATTTTGCTCTTAAAATGTCTTTCTTTTCTCTCGACGGCGAACTCTGCTTCACTAAACACTTGAACAGCCTTCCGTATGCATAGCGAAACGACTGAGCTAAAATGCCGCCGATGTTAGTCAGGTACAATAACATCAAAGGAATGCCAAAGATCGCGTAGAAAATGGTCGCTATTCTACCGCCGTCAGTGTGTGGAGCCGTTTCTCCGTACCCTACGATTTAAAAAAGAGAAAATGGAGCAAAAATGAGAGTGAAACTCAACAAATGGATCACTTTCTGCATCGCATTTTCGCAATCAATTAGTGGAATGAAAGCTGCAGCTTTGTGATGTTTTCTATTACCGTTATTGCCTTGTCTAACAACAAGCTGATCTCTTTTAACGCTTTTCTCATAAACTTTCATTAACTAACTGCTTTCTAATAAGTTGCGTATTAAACAAAGACCAAACAATATAAAGCTGACTTTACTTTAAAGTGAACAAAATCAATTTCGTCGTTCGCACTCGCGTCAAATTAATCTACGCGTGTTAATCAAAGGCCAATTTTAGCGAATCGTTGACAACAATTTTATCCTCGTCTATTCACATCTTAATTTGATCGCTTTTCATTTACTTTTTCGAGATCTTTTCATTTAGAAAAATTTAATAAAAACGCTCTTTATTATGCAGCACTCACAGTAAACTTCATTTAAATTTCAGCACCTGCTGAGACAAAACACGATGAGAAGTTTTAATTCTCTCTGTTTACGAAAGAAAAGCTTTCTGTCTGTAAATGAAGATCTTGTGCGTGTGTGTGTGTTTGAACACATATTATTTAGCAGCGAATGCAGAGGCTAAATGCATTCCATTGATCAAATGAGATTACTGCTCTGTAAATGATGTCGAGTATTGTATGAAAAAAAGTATCTTTCATTAATGAGTCGCTGGAAGAATTGTTTGTCGACACAAAGCCTGTCGAAATTCAAAAAAAGAATTTTACAACAACGCTTCGATTAATTGTCCCACTTGCATTCAGTCTTTATTGCTTTACATTTACAATTGAAAATGAAGCAATTTGAGTCGAGAAATGGATTTTTGTAGCGAAATAACGAAAGCGCAACTCGTTTTTTTCAGTTAAGAATTCAATGGAAGTGTTAAAATTGTTTAATACTGAAAGTGTTGGAAGAATATGAATTTTCAATTCAAAATGTGATTCGCATTCAAAAGCTATTTAAAATACGTATATGCGGCTGAATTGTAATTTCTTTTCTCGTAATGAAAAATGCTGTAGAACCAAAAAAAAAAATTCGAATACATGAACTTCTTATGCATTCGATTTTATGAATAACTGTTTAAAATATAAATTTTGGATCTGAAAATTCTAAATTTCTTTTAATCTCTTTCTGATCCCTTCTGATCTTGTTTTGTGTGAATTGAATATATTTTATTTGAATATTTGATTACATTGCCTCAAAAAATTGGCATAATCAAGCTGGTCTAAAAAGGCGCCACTTAATGAAAATTATTTATTTTGCAATTAACGAAATATTAAATAAAAAATATCGAATATCAGCGAATAAAGTTTCAAACTCGCAATTTCTCTCTCTCTCTCTCTCTCTCTCTCTCTGTAATTGAGCAGTTTTTATGCACAAGAATTGCTAGCACACTGGAGATAGCAGAGTTTGCTGCAGTTGCAAAGTGCGAAGTACAAAGATTTACGAGTATAACTCTTCGTACTGTGGACATGTTTGATTTGAGTGGTGTTGTGGCACGCCACAAGATTATACACCAATTTCACAATTTTTCAGCCCCAATCACATACAAAATTTGGGCATTTCTCAACATCAAAATTTTTGGCCTTAGTGTGCATTCTCTTCATCTATAAAACTAAACGAATTTGTTAAACTGTAAAAAATTAATGCTTGATGTTCAACATGCTTAGTTGATAATATAAAAATAATGTAATGCTTCGAATATGAATTTAAGCTCAAATTCGGGTAAAGACAAGCTTAAACAAGTGGGGCGCATGATTCGAAATTTGTTTTGTTTTATTTTCGCTGACGATTTTGATTATTATTTTTTAAGTGATAAAACTGAATTTGTAAATTTCAATCGATTTCCGATCATTTCTGATAGCAAGAAAAGTTAAAATGTAAGAATC
The DNA here is from genome assembly GCA_003675995.1 of Dinothrombium tinctorium. Taxonomy (NCBI): domain Eukaryota; kingdom Metazoa; phylum Arthropoda; class Arachnida; order Trombidiformes; family Trombidiidae; genus Dinothrombium; species Dinothrombium tinctorium. The sequence continues at coordinate 31,467 of NCKU01000539.1, read as the reverse complement.
ATTAAGAAATTTTGTTAACCAGTAAACCATGGTTCTGCCTACGGTCACTTTCTCCGTTTCGCCCGACTTTTGATTTTTTTTTTAAAATCAATTAAGCAAAAATTAATTAAAGTAAATGAAAAAATTAAATTAATTCAATGCTTTGCAAACCGATTTGTTTTTTAAATATCATTTTCTCTATGTTTCTCTTCATTTAGATTATCAACAAATTTAATCCATGAAAATTTGGTTCGACATTCACTTTTCAGCCTTAGTCTTATAAGAATAACTTTGTTTTTAAAGCGCGTAAAACTTATAAAAGCCTCTTAAATTTAAGAGCAAAGGGAGAAAAGCGTTTTAAATTGAGTTGAAGTTTAAGTTTTTGAAACTTTCAAGAACGCCATTTAATCATAGGCAATTAGAATAAGTAAAAAAATCTTATAACTCCAACGCTGTATTTTTTAATTTTAATTTCAAACCATTCTAATAGATATTTTATCGAATTCAATTTTTCATTCGCACGAAACCATCAATTCTCTTGAAACTAAAGATAAATGAAAGAAAGTCTAGAAAATGCGACTGGAAATAATCTTAAAATCAAAAAGTGTCTCCGCTCTTTGAATTTTTTTTTTCTGACGCATTTCTGTAGACAGTTTTTCTAGTAGATATGCTTAAAATGTAAGCAACCTTAAAACCATGAGTGTTTCATGTAAGCTTGATAACAATTTTCAAATATTTTTTCGTGTCGCTGATTTAATAAAAATTTTAATCACAAACTCCGTCACATTTTGTTTAATTGTTTTAAAGGTAAAATAATTCAAGTTAATTTTTATTCATATTTGTAATAAAAACCGCTATGTTAACTTTATTTGATTAAATGTAATTTTTTAAATAAACCAATGAATGTTGTTGAATTGATGAATTATTTTTGAAATAGGGCAAGAAAAGGCACAATTTTTCAGGCGCTGGCCAGGATTTTTTGAGCCTGGTCAAATCCGGCTTGATAGTAGCTTCTTTGATTTCATATATCGTTGGGATTAAGTGGTTTCCATGGTAAAAAATTTACCATCACTCTTAAAATATTGCCACTAGTTTATAATGACAGCATTATCAAAACTAACAAGGCAACTGTTCAAACTTTTCTTCATATTTTAACAAATTCGTGATATAAAATGTCTCGATACTTACAAGGAAACCATTCGAATGGTTCCAGAGACTTTCATTTAAAAGTTTGTGCAAGCAAAGATACAAATGCGATATCAAAGGATTCATAGTACATTTATTCGCATAACGCTCGTGATAATTTTTATTTACTTGCAAACTTTGTAATTAAGTCTACGGGAAAAATTTCTGTTTTTGATGCTACTGGTGACCGATTTCACGGGTTTTAATTAGATTTTCTTTTTGATGATGGAAATTTTTAAACTTTATTTTCTATAATATTCTATTAGAAACTATAATTTTATATTAGATAATTTGTACAAAACACAAACGAAATAAAAATATTTGTTATTTATTGACTAGATATTTCGATCGTAAAAAATTTTATATAAAGAAAAAAACAATTTTCTCCATAGACTTAATGTTGAAGTTTGCACGCGAATAACTTGCCTCACAAGCAAATTTCAACTTTTGATAGGGTAATTCTTCGTACACACAAAGTTCTATCTGCATATCAAGTTTCATTAAAACCGGGATCTGGTACAAAAGTAGTTTCCTTATTACAGTGAAACCTCTCTACAAAGGACACCAAAGGGCCAAAAAAATCTGACCGTTATAAAGAGGTGACCGTTGTAGAGAGGTTATCTTTAATTGAGTTAACTTAGGAGCGTATTTTATTTTAGTGTCCGTTAGTAGAGGTGACCGCTCAAGAGAGGTGTCCGTTAGGGGAGGTTTTACTGTAATTATAAAGTTCGCTTCATGTGGATCCTTTGATACTTATTTGTTTTGGCTATTTTTTTCTAAGAAAAGCTCTAGAACCATTCGAATGTTTTCCTTGTTGGAGGTAGAATGAACCCAAAATGATAGATCAAACAAACAAAGTTGCTTGTGCGCGGACTTTAACATTACCTCTTGGGCAAAAATTTTGTAATGAATTACGAAAGCAGATAACTACACCGAATTTCAGGATTTAAACAACTGATAATCGTACTAACAAGTGCTACCTATTTAAGATTTAAAAAACAATCTGAAAAATTACTATTTTTGATGATTTAAGTAAGAAATAATGTTGATTATTTTCAAGAAATTAAGCGCTTTTATTGGATACAAATCCAATGAATATCGATACAATTTTGACCCAACAAATAAAATTCTCTATAGACCGAAATGTAATAGCGCAATAATAAAAGTGGATCTATTTTTAAGATTTTAAAAATGATAATCATTAAATAAAATATTGCGTCATTATTTTAAACTTTCTTTGAAAATACGAGTTGCTTTCAGCCTGGAAACTTGTGCATCACCACATTGGCTTAATTTCTAATGTTGTGTAACTAATGTTGTGGAATGAAATGAGTCAGATAGATACAAAGTTTAGAAATTGATGGACAATAGGGCAAAAGTGGAACATAAGCATTCCTTTTTCAACTCAAATTTCAGTGAATTTGGTTGATTCGCTACACTTCTTCGAATTGTAAATATTAATCCTTGAATCACAGATATGGATAAAAAAATTCTCGACTTTTGATATTTTAAAGTAGCAAATACAACCATATTAAAACTCAACTTCCCTTTAAAATGGCTAAAAGATTTTTTCATCAGTTTTTAAAAATTGAATTTGATTGAATTGAACTGATGTGAGAGTCATAAAGGAGTCAAATGCATGGTTTTACTATTTAATTCTTATTTTTACGCATTTATCAAAGCTTTTACATATTCTTCTACATGTTATAAATGTGTTCCATATGCTCCTAGCAAATAACAAACAAATTAAAAAACATTTAATGGATTTAAAAAAATTTAATGGACTTTAATAAAACGAGTTTGTTTAACTTTCTCTTTGGTACTTTTAAAAAATATTTGATTTTACAAATATTTTCTTTTGTAATAATTCTCGGTTTACTTAATTTAAAACATTTTTGTGGTCGAAAAGTGCTTTTTGAGTGTTTTTTTTATTATATAAATGGCCTTAATTTAGCCTGAAAGTTTTGTTAAATTTTTGTTAGACATTATTGTCAATTTTATGAGCAAAGCGGTAATTGCAAAATGGATTTCTTGTTTTAGCTCTCTTGTGACAATGTCTCTAGTTCGCTGAACGCACTTTAGTCAATGTTGGTCCGCTATAATCAAACAACTGACAAAAAACCTCATCATTCTTCATTACATAGCATGAAATCACTTTAAAACGACTTTTGACTTTTCAAATTTTATTTTTAACATTGAATTAAATAGTTTTCAAAAGTTTATAATCAAAAATGATCATCTTCAAAACAACTTTGCTTGCGATTTGTAAAAAGAAATTTTGCTCTGACCCAAAAGTTAAACACTTTTTACCTCTTTCTTCGCTTTATATGAATTAATATTTTTGATTTAAAGTGTGGATTCGTAACGAACGCCTTGTCAGCAGAAGGCGATAAATGAGCTTTAATTTCTGAACAAATAACGCAGCTGCTTGAAGTGCAAACTCAGCTGAACCTTCCAGAATTTTCTCTCCAGCGGTCGAGGCGTTTCTAATCATTCCACAGCTTTCTTTCAAAAAGCTGTACTACTTTGAACAAAAAAATTAAATGCAACATAAAACATCATTGCGACATTAAACTTTTTTTCGACATCAGTGAAAAGAAAAGAAAGAGAAACGCTATTTAAAGAAGAAACGATGAAGTAGCGCTTATTCTTAAACTCGATTCGAAAATTTTTATATGCTTAAAGAGTTGCCTTTTTAGCGATTGAAATATTTATCAACAAAGATAAAAGTTTAACTTCGAAACAATTAATCCTTTGTTCTCCTTAGCCACAATTTTTTTCTAACAATTTTTTTTAACTTTATTAAATTTTTTGTTTTTTTAATTAATGCTCAAATTTTAAATAAATACAAAACGAAAAACAAAATTTTCGCGAAAAATTCTTTTAAATTATATTAAAATTTAGTTTTAGACGTGGTTTAAATAAAGTATAAAAATTTAAATTAGCGTAAAAATTTGAAAGTTAAAAAAATTCTTAATTATTATTGTCGCACATGTTGCGTACACTGAAAATCTTTTCATTTTACTTAGATCAGCTATGCAACAGGCGAACGAAGCGTAAAGTTGCTGTTTTAAATTGTGTAACTGACCGAAGAAAAATTGTGGTTTTTTTTATTTGATTAACTTATTAAATTTATTGTACTTTTATTTATTTTATTTCAAACTGAATATGAATCTGTTCTAGCAAATTAAAGACAAAAAAAAAATGCATAGAAAAATAAAATTTGTTAATTTTCAAGTACTTTTTTTAACTTTTAAAGTACAGTTAAAACAAAAAGAGAAAAATTTTGCGCGAAACTCATTTTTTTGGGACACGAAAATTTTGAAATATGAGTCTGAAAATAGCGCGAAGCGTAAAAAGTTTCATATTTTCTTTTTATAATTACTTCGAGTGAAAATCTGCTTTTGAAAAAAACGACCGAAAGGCATTTTTCGATCAATCAATGAAACTTTGTATAAGAAACTGTGTGCGTGTTCGTGCGTGTGTGCAGCAGATTTCGAAAAACGCTACTAAAATGTATGTAAATGCTTTTTGCCTCCATCTCAATATTCTTTCGCAATAAGCAATATTGCTTCTCACCAGCATATGAATATATCGATAATTTGCCAAACAGAGGCAAAACTGAAACAACTTACAATTCGAGCAACTTCATTGAAAATATTGTAACTTTTTTTCGCAGAATTGAATAGAAAATAAGTTTTTAACTGATGAAAATATAATTCGTTTGAAATTCTACACTTTTTTTAAGCACAAAAGCTTCGAAGATTAATCTAAAAGCGAAAACAAGTTGACAAAGTTAGCGGTGCGCTGATTTATGTTCACATGCTCATGCATTCGTCGCTTTGCATTCAAGTCGAGTTCTAACGCCAAATTTGCAAATTCGTGATTTATTTTTATTTTTTTCGCTTCACACTTAGCACTTTGCAAAATTTGTGCGTCTCTTTTTAGCTTACATCGAGCTCTAAAGAGCTTATTTTCTCGAATAAGAAACGTCGAATCAATTAAAAGAGGCTTTGCTTCGAAACTTTTTTTAATGCGGCGTTAATTTGCGAAACTTAATCAAAAATGTAATTGTGAAAAGTAAAGCCGAGCGAGAAAAAAAACATTAAAATTTGAATCAACAAAATGGTTAAACTGTGCAAACACTCAAGTTTAAAATAATTTGCAAAAATCTCAATCTTTTTCAATTTATCATTTTAGGAACAATGCTCTTTGCTGAATTCCTACTAGTGTTTGGTTCAAGCATTTTTTTCAAGTACTGTACTGCGCTTTTGTTGGTAATTTGTCTCAAAAAGCTTTTGTTATAATGAACACAAAATTAAACGAAATAAGCAAAGCATAATGATGTATGGCTTGAAAATGTTTTCAAGCAAATTTTGTAATTAAACATCATTTCGCAAAGCTCTTTTCAGCCTTTTTCAAGCGTAATGTGAAAATTTTTTGAATTCACAATGTATTTTTAATGCAAAAATATGATTTTTTTTCCATAATGACTTTCAAGTGAAAGTCACTAAACTTGAAGAGAGAGAGAGAGAGTTTGCCACTGTTGAATGTTCACTTAAAGCTACAGCAAATTGTCTGAGGAATTTTAGTTAGTTTCATAAATATTTTAATTCTCTTTTGTAAAAGTTCTTTTCTCTTTAGTTCTTTTACATTCTTTTAAAAACCAGTGAATTAAATGAAGCGAATTTGTATTTTTCTCTGCAATTTAGCTTAGATTAAAGCATTTTTCGAAAACATCGACAAAATGAGCGGAGACAATAACATTTCTTAGAATAAAAGTATTCATGTAATCGTTTTAAAATTTTGACAAGCAAAAATAAAAAGCGTCAAGCTTAAATTCAATGATGAGAACACATCGATAAAGCGAAAATTAACTTTAAATCAAGATAAAATTAGAAGTGATTCTAAATTTATTTTTAAAATGCATGAAGTAGCATGTTTGAAAGCTCGGTGAATTCGCAATTATTTTGATATTTAATAATAGAATTTCTAAAATAATTAGACGGGTGCTAATCTTCAGACATAGTTAATCTTCAACAAAAATCATAGTCTAGGACAAAGTGGGTAAAAATACCATTGACTTCGTGAGTGAAGTTGAAATTTTGGGGAGTGTAAAAAATAGTAATTAACAAGTAAGTAAGTTATTATTGAAGTCATTCAGGCATAATTTGTCAAAGAAAAAATGTTATTTTTTGACAACAATGATTATTTACATAGAAAAAACTTGAAAAGACTCATTTACAGTGACCTGAACGCTTAAAAATATTTCACTGTAAGAAATCTCCAAGCCTGGAATTTTTTACGAGTAGCAGTTATTGATTCGCTTTCGATTTCGACTTTCAAAATAAGATTAAATAATTGCTGGTCAAAGTTGTCTCTGTATAATGTTTTGTAAAATTTGCAAATTTCATTCTATTGTTTAAAATTCCTATTATTGTACACTGGAAAAGTTTCATAAGCGTTACTTTTTAAAACCAATAATAGCGATGAAAATAAGCTTTTATTTTCAATTACCTCAAGTATGATAATTTGCAAAACTAAAATTAAATCGTGTCTCTTTACACATGAAAAATAATTCAATTAATTAGTCGTTGTAAAGAGCGTACAAATTGAACTTTAAAAAATTCTTATCATCATCTTATCAAAATGAATTCAATCACAAATTTGTGAACCAAATCGCAAAGGAATTCAATTCATTTAAAAAAAGTTTTTGAAAATGAGTCAAAAAACAGTCTAGAACGTCAAGTTTTTTGAAAAAAAAGCTAAATGAAATTTGAGATTAGCACTTTTGCACTGGGTAAAATATAATTTTTCAAAAAGAACAAATTTTTCTTTACAGTGGTAAATAAATTTTTCACAATTTTTTATTAGAAAAATTTCAAATCAACTCTCAAATTCATTGTGTACACTTTTATTTATAAAAGCTTTTGAATTTATTCAGTAATTACTTTCTCATTTCTTACTAATTTTCCGAACATTAGTTTTGAATTAAAACCTTCTCTTGCAAATCATTTGATTAAGGATAGCAAAGAATTTAGACACATAACATTGACGGTTTGAAGTATTCTATTAACAAAGCTTAATCTTCGAATAAAGTATTGATTAAAATTAATTGCTTTGAATCACTTGAAATTAAGCTTGTTAGTCTCTCGAAATTCACATCTTAAAAATAGTAAATAGCTGTGTAAATAATGCTTCAAATTGCATTAGAAAAGAGCTTATGTTAGTTTTCATCATTTACTCAAAAACAATAAAAGGTTACAAAAACATCTCAAAATATCTCATACCGATATCGAAATACAATAACTTAAATACGCTACTAAAGTGTTAACATAGTGAGTGCAAACTTATTGACAAACAACAAGAAAGCTTATCGAATTTCGGGATTAAGTTCTACAATTAAAAGTAATTCGATTCAACTAAAAAGAAAAGAATTTTCTGTTCTTTTACATTATTTTGCTTCATTTTCGAATGAACTTATTTTTTCAAAATTAAGTGAATAGTAAAATATAAGATCAAATCAAATAAATTACAATCAACGTGAATCAATTTAAATATTATTATTATTATTATTGAAAATATTTTGTAAATTTCGGAGGATACTGCGGGTTTTGCAGATCCAAATAAATTGTTAAAAAATCGACTCAATTAAAATGTTCATGTTAAAAATAATTTTGAACAATTTCTTTCACCATCTACATTGCATTCACAACTACATTGCATTCACAATAAAAAACTTAAATTCAATCGAGTCAAATAAAATTTTTAAAGTAATATAAAACTCACTTTCTTTAAAAGATTTCTTCGTCTGCAACAAATTTAATCTTTTTCAATTCTGTTTTATTTACTCATTTCAATCGAAACACAGTTAACGAATCGACTGCTTTTAAAAATAGAGTAATTTAATCTCAAAATAAATTTAAAATTACGATTTAAAATAATTATTGCAAATTAGTAGCTTTCATTAAATGAATTTAACTTTTAACAAATTCAATTGTAACATGAAAATGTTAGAGCGACGATCCGCCAGCTTACGGTGACTTATTTGAGAGATGCATTATCGTAGTTAAAGTCATTCAATTCAATTAAATTGTAAATGACAATTTTGCTGTTATCGACTATAACATTAAGCACATTTGTGTCTATGGGAAGATGATCGAGACAATAGTAGCGCATTGTTAGACTTTCCATTTAGTAATTTGTATCGCTTCAAAAAATAAATGCATTCACTCGAGTTCTAAATAAAGTCGATATTTCAATTTTCAACTGAATTTGAAGCATTAATTTTCGAATTGCTGTTAAAAATTAAGAAACTTTCGTCGTAAGTTTTTTAGATGCTGAATAAAATATTAAACTTTACGTAAAGCTTAATCTGATGTAGAAAATCAAAATGTTTTTTTGCATGTAATCGAATTCACAAGAACGCAAGATTCTAAATTAAGTTCGATATAAAAATTAGTTTATTAAGAATCATTCTTTAGCAAAAAAAGTTTACTTCACTTATTTTGCAAGTAAATGAATTAAAAGAAGCTTGTTAGATATAAGATAAATGAGTTTAAATAAGTGAATTCGAAGCGCAGTTCACGATATGCATCATTTTCATAGAGCCTTTTTGTATAGACAAATAAGAAAATGAATTGCTTTCGTCTCAGTGGCAGTTTCGATCGTTTCGGTTGTTTATGTCCACATTTCTCATTTTTAGCGGTTTAAGCAAAAGAATGCTCATTAATTTAAAAAAGTGCTACACTCATGACATTCGAGTAAAGGATTGCTAAAGTCGTATTCAGATGTTAATAAAATTTATAAATCTTCTTTGACTTTTATCATCGAGAAAAAAAAGCTTTTCCATAGAAAAGAAGGCGTTACGAGCGAATTTTGCCTGAAAATCAATTGCCATTAAAATTTAAATCGAGCCGCTTTTTGCCTAAAAGTATTTCAAAATTATAGCAACATTGGTAAGCGTTTATTTCTAAATGTGACTTTACTTAAAAACATTATCAAATATGCACAGCGATCGCTATTTATTTGCTAAAGGCGTTTTAAAAGTATTCAAACAGTTAAACTTGTTTTAATAATTTAAATATTACAAGAGAAGAAAAAATGAGTTTTCAGCGACGAGTTTAACTCGTAATATTCTTTTATTCTTTGAATTTTCAAAATTACATCAATTCACACAAAGATTAGCCAATACAAAAAAGTGAGCATTTAGCTTTCGCTTTACGAAAATATTTGCGAAGTTTCGAATAATTTTGAAGTTTGAAAGAAAAGCGAGCAGATTATTTGCGCTTGATAGAGATTAGCGAAAAAAAATGCATTAAGCAAATTCATCAAACAAGTTAGCATTAAGATAATCTTTTGGAACGATGTAAAATTAAATCTGATGATTTTGATTTCTTAAAAGTTTTCTTAACTTGCTTAATGTTTAAATGAAAAGCATTATTTTCAAATAAATCGTTTGTTTCGTGTTTCAATTAAGAGAAAATTATAAAAATAAAACGTTTTTAAGAGAAAGAAAGCGAAAAACTAAAAGCAACGCGAATGTAACACTTTTTTCACGAGATTGTTAATTGAAAATAAGATTGCCTTTTGCCGTTGCATTAATGTTCTACTCTCTTTTTTTTGACAAATAATACATTCGCTTTCTTTGATATATCAATTTAGGAAATAATATTATTCGCTTTTTTTACATGAATGAATTGATTTTTTTCACCGCTCAATGATACTCAACGATACAATTTATCGCTTTCTTTTGTTATTCAATTATGATGAAAAAAAATGAATCGCGAGAAAGTGAAACCGATTTGCACGTCCATAAAACGCTTTATTCTGCCTTTAACTTCTCAAAAGAAAAGATATCTCAAATGGTAAAGTTTGAAAACAATTTGTTTCATAGTTTTACACTTTGTTCGCAAATGTAAAAACGGTCAAAATACGCGCGGCAAGCATCGCTCGATTCTCGGTTTTAGGATTAGCTTTAAGAAGAGAAAAAGAGAGAGAGAGAGATAGCTTTTGATTTGTGTCTCGAATCAAGCAGTCGTCTGAAATGAGACACTGCGTTTCCATTTCTTTTTTTGTAACACTGTTTCCAAGTGTCACAAAATGTCAGAAGGCATTGTGCACAATGTGTAAAAACACTTTACATGTAAATTGTTTTTACTTTTTTTCTCTCTTTGTTTTCAGGCAAAATCAACAAAAAGTTCATATTTTAGCCGTCAAAAAGCATGCTGTCAATGGGAAGAAGAAGAAGAAGAAGAAGGCAAAATCGAAAGTAATTATCGATTGAGCTATGCGACATTTTATGCCAACAATTAATGCGACTGTCCCGATTTGTTGCAATCAACATTTAATTCTTGCGCCGATTTTCGACAAACATCAGATTTTTACTCTCGCAATTTGCGTTTCAGATCAGCACTCAGATATCGCAAGTAATGAAATGACATTCATAAAGCGACCGCGCTTAATACACCATCTTCTTATCATTGATTCATTCGAGAATTAATACGAAGCATTGCCAAGTGAGCGTTTTTTCCATGAAGCTCGAATATGCTTTATTCGGCTACGAAAAATTAGAGTAGACAAGACACAGATTACTTTTACACTCTAGTTGCTCAGCTGACATTCACTCGAGTCTAGACGCTACGCAGTAAAAGCAATCGAATTGATGCGAATAATATTTGATTTTTGTCTTTGAAATTTGCAATAGAGCGTTTAATTAGCAAGACACATCGCTTCAAGTTTATGTACACATAGTTCACGCGCAAAGAAAATTGAAGAAAACATTAGAATAATGGAGCAAACCAAGTGTTATAATAGTGTGCATGACCGACAAAAAAAAATACGTAGACATAAACACAATGAGAGCTCAATGTAAGTTTAACTTAGTTATGTGTTATTTATTGTGCAAAGACTTTCGAAATGAAATGAAATGAATAATCATTTGGGACATGCGTTTTATTTCTTGTTTCTGTGTGGAAATACGTTAAAAAATAAGAGAAAAAACCAATTTGAACAATGAATTCTTCTTCGGATCGAAAATTTTTCACATTTTACTTCAAAGTTTTTTTTCAGCTTATACATCTAACAATAAGCGCACACCAATTACTAATTTCATTTCAAATGGATTAGCTTTCCAAATTTTCTAACAAAGTAAGACTTGTAAGACTTGAAAATTTCAAGCTCGAACTCTTTCAATTTATTCTCTCCAGTTTAAACTTTTGTTAAGTGAATAGAAACAAAATTCTACGCGTATTTCAATTATAGAGTTGCAGCACTGCTAAGCTTCTTAGTGTACAAGAGAACTTTGTGATTATTTTTCAACCCAAATTATCGAAAATAATTTGACAAAAGCTTTTGCGAGCGCTAAAAAATATTTGATTAATTTTTTTTCTCTATCATCACATCATCATCAATAATCAACTAAATTTAAAACACAGATTATAGGATTAAAATTTATTTTTAGCTCAAGAGAATTTCATCTTTGTAAAAAACTTTTTTTTCTATTGAATGCACTCGCAAATAATGTCTTAAAAGCTAAGAATCAAATCACTTGTAAAATTAAGAATTATCGTCGCCATTCATACTCAAATTTTAAATGGTTTTTTGTAATTGCAAATTCAATTCTTAAAGTTTTTTAACGTTTTTAGAGCAAATTGAAATTGACGATATTTATTTTCGCTTTCATTACGAAAAGTAAAAATAGTAAACAGAGGCTTTCATTCAAAAGTGTTTTCGGCGATTGCAAAGCTTAACTAGAAATGCTAAAAAATTTTACTTTTTTTTTCATTTAATTTCGAAATGTTTTGATGGTGTATTGATGCGATGATTTTGCCGAAAACTTGTATTTACTTTCTCAGCTGACAAAGTTCAACATAAAAAGCTTTAATAGTAGCCAAAAAAAGTTTGATTACTCGGAAAACAATCAAAACTTTTATAAGCAGCAATAAAAGTGAAAACAAATGAAACTTGAAAGCTCTTATTAGCTTCAAAAGAAGAAAGGAGAGAAAGACGAAGAGAGAAAGAGAGAGCGAGAGAGTTCGGTAAGTCAAATAAAATTCAAAATAGTAAAGTGTTGCCTTCGTTTCGCTTCGAACTCGACGCTAGTAAAATAAAAGTAATAAAGTTTGATTTATTTTCTATGAAAGCGTAAAAAAGTGCATTTTTACTGTAATCGAAAAAGTTGACGACCGAATCATTTGTCTCTAAAATCTTCAAATAGCTATTTGATGAAGAATACGTTAAGTGTTAGTTTCTACAAAGTAAACTACCAAACTTTTTTTTACATCGTCGAGCATAACAGTCTTTTAAAAGCATACCGTTACCTCAGCGTTGCAATACGATCATTAAAATAAAATGTTCTAATGTTAATATATGTTGTTCTTGTACAGTCGATTCAAAATAAATTGTTTCGACTTAACTGCAAAGCGACACAATGAATTAAGCGTTTCGTTAAAGTTGCTTGCAGCTAACTAAACTCACTTTAGACAATCGAAACATTTTATTTCAAATTTGCTGTACTACACTCTGTTCACTTAAAAATTAATCAACTACGAGTAAACATCATTTTATTTTTATTTTGAGCGAACAGAGTGTAAAAGCCTTAATTTGCATATTTAGAAATATGAGAATCTTTTTTAACTTTAATATAAATTCTAATTATCAAAATGAGTTATAAAACTTTTCTAAATTCTCACTGGAAATTTCATTGATCAAATATCAAAAATTTAATTATGCTCAAAAATTTTCATAAAATTAAATTTTCGAAAAATTTTTAATTTTCAAAATTTGTAAATTTAATTATTGAAATTAATTCACTATTTTCTACATAAAGAAAATTTTTATTTAATAAAATATTGTCGATTTCATATGAATTTAAGTGAAAAAAGGAAGCTGGATGAAAATCGATGATAACAAAATAAAACGTTTTATATTTGCTCATTTGCTCGCATTTTCTTATTCGACTTTAAAACTTAACATCGTTGCTTTTGTAAAACATTATGCAAAACAGAAAATGCAAACTTAAATGCTTTTGTGAATCTCCTCATGGACCAATTAACAATGATTACAGAAGTTGTAATTAAAATAAATGGCTTCTTCTTTATTTGAGCTCGGCATTAAAATAAAAAAAGTCAATCAGTTTCTTATCACGAATTTCGAAACGAACGCAGTAAAAGAAAAAAAGGAGAGAAATTTGCAGAGTGAACAGCGTGTTTTTAAATTTGTAAAAAAAAGTTTTTAAAACTTTGAGAAAATAATCCTCGTATAAAATGGGATTTCGCTTTCGTTTTCTTCGCTCGTGAAAAGTAACGCCTTTTAATTGGAAGTCAGCAAATATGTCAATTAAATGGAGAGAAGAAATAATAAATCACAGAATTTATCGCATTAGAATGTGAATAAATGTATGTGAAAGTGAGCAAGATTAATTTCATCAATAATTTTTAACGATTAATGTTTTGTCACATTTTAACAAACATTTTTAGGCGAAGAGAGAAAAAAAGCTCGAATAATACAAAGAATGTAAAGTGGATTATATTTTGGCATTGCTTTTTGAAAACAAGTGAAGACAAATTAGATTTGTCTGAAAAGTAATATTTTTTCCGCGTTTCGCTCGCATCCATTAATCAAACACTGGATGGTAAGCGAACGAAGAGCAGGAAGTGTAGTAGTAAATGCAAATACAGCAATTTTCGTTTTTGATCCTTTTCAAATGTGCTTTGTAAAATAATAATAATGGTTATATAAAATACGAGATACTCACTTATTGTATATCCTCAGATTGTATGCCATGGCACTAGAGTATGAGGTTCTGCCACCCGTCGCTATACCTCGAGGTTTAGTACCATGGTAACCTTTATTTTCTATGGGACCGTTGCCAGTGGCAGAAAGTGCTTTTTTTCATTTTTAAGCAAATTGTACTCCATTCGAGGTATGGTGCAACGGTATAAAATCTGAGGATATAAGGTAATTACAGAGCAGATAAAAATTCAATTGCACATTTGAATTGTAAATGCTACATTTTCAGGGAGAAAAACGTTTTGTAAGTAGATCCAGAGGTTTTCGTTTTCGAATATCGCAATGCATTGGAGCTAAAAATTTTCATTGGCACTTAAGTTCATCATTTTTTTGGAGATTTTTGTTCATCTTTTAGTGAAGTGATCAAACATGTAAACAAAAATTCATAATATGCTATGCATTCGCTTCTAAATTAGTAAACAATTTTTTGAAGAATTTTTTTCTCCTCCTTGCAAGTTCTACGTTTAAATTAAATTCAATCAGAGTTTAAGTTTAATTTTATTTCACCGGCGTTGTGTTCGTTATAAAACCATCACCATATCAATTTTGAATACTACCATACTTATTTCGGACACTTGTAAGTTTATTATAAAATCATATCAAATTCATTTATCAATTTGCGTTAAAACTTTGAAACCAAAATTCATTAGCGAAGCAAAAATTTCAAACAAAAACAAATGAAAAAGTAAAGAAAATAATCGAATTTTACGCTGCTTTCCAGCAAACGATAAATTGAAAACCGAAATCAGCTTCTGATATATGAGGTTGGATAAAGTAAAAACGCTCGATTTTATTTATTTGAAAAATTTCACCTGATCAGTTTTTTATTTTAGTTGATCATGTTCGTTGCTAATTTTTATTTTAAGATAATTTAATTTTTATGTAAATTTTGGCATAGAAAACAATAAAATTCAAATGAGAACAATTATTGAAGCGATTCTAAGAGTTTTGAGTTTGTTTTATCTATTTTTTCAAACAATCGCTAAAATAATCTGAAAATTTTTTAAACGTTTTGCTTCATTCATTTTACTTATTTAATTTGAAAGATTAGATTTAAATTTTATGTAATAAATAAAATCTTGTTAGAAAAAACTTCTTTCGATTTTTCACTATAATTTTAATTTGCGTCACTGACTTATAAAATAAAATCATTTTTCATATATTAAAAATATTTTATTAAAATTCAATTTTCTTATATTTTTTACTCGAGCTTCTACATTGATCGCATAAAATTAAATTATGGTTATATGGAAAAGTGTCGAGAGAGGCATAGTTATAACACTTTATTATCTTCATTTATTATCGTTGTCTTTATTTTTATTTTTAGTTAGTTGAGTACTGTTTTGGGAAATTGACAATTTTTTTGGTCAAAATCCAATTTTCAAATAGAAATCTGATAATGAAATCCGATTTATAAACCCTGCTTTAAAGAACGAAATGAGGCCAGGGCGAACATGGCCCCGATAAAAAGTTTTTTTAAAATTTTATTTACAATTCTGAAAAATAATCATAAAAATAGAGATGATTTTTAATTGTTAATTTTTTAATTCTGGATTTTGAGAAGGATGATCTACATTTTAATTCTTAATATTTTGTAGACAGGTCGTTCAAAAAGTAAGTGAAACATTTTTCAATTACTAATAACTTGTTTAATACACAAGTAATCAATTTTTGTTTTTTACCATCTTAATGATACGCATATTGAACGTTTTTTTTTTGCAAATTGATTTTCAAACGACATTATTTTAAAATAAAATCGAATCGAACGCCAAAATCGCCTGCCACAGGAATATCATTGTTTCTAATTGACAACAGTGTAAAACTTAACATGCCCCAAATTTTTCAAAAATTTAAAAATTCGACACTTTTGTAAAATTGATATTGAAAAGAGCTTGAGCATTATTTAGCGATGATTTTTTTTATTTTACTTTTCTAAATTGTTTCTCTGTTCAACATTTAAAATTTTTTGATTTGTAAGAACTAATGAATAGAGAAGTTTGAAAATTTCAAAACAATGATAATCCTATGAGAGAGCAATCCGCCAACTTTGATTCTGAATAATTTCCAAAAAATAATTTGATATTAGCTGTATACCTTATCATCTCTACAAAGCATCGAAAAAAAAGTTTTGATGAAAGAAAAATCATAATTAGTCGCTTTGTTTTGTTTTTATAATCCATTTTAAAATGTATCACTTCTTTTGAACGCCCTGTCTGACTTTCTTCTTTACTCATTTTATTTTTATCTTTTTACTTGACTTTCCTTGTAAAAGACTTATGTCTAAATTTTTGCGATAATTTAGATTAAATATATCGGTTTTACAGGATTAGATAGCAAAACATAGCAGCAGGAGCTGTAGTTCATGTCATAGTAAATGTAGTATGTTTCAAATGAAAAGAAAGATTCCTTCAAGATCATATAATTTGATAAAACGCTGATTTTTTTTCATAGATCGCGACGTTTTTGGTGCCATAATCAATGACACATAAAAATCTAAGTAAATAAGTTCTACATCGTGTATAAGAGGATTTAAATCGATTTCTTAGTTAAGTTTATTTGCTAATAAAGTCGACGAATAAATAAACATTAAGCAGTGAATTTGTTGGACACAACAAATAGAAGCGAGTGCTTAAGACAGCTGCAATGTTTTCACCGCTGTCTAATTGAAGAAGCGTTTGAATACAAATGATAAAGCTGATGCGATCACTTGGGCGAAAATAGCGAGCATTTTCTCATCAAATGGATGGATGCTCGACGCTTCGTCAGTTTATTTTCCGCGTTTTAAGCATTAAATATCGATTTTTGCCGTAAATAAGAAACAAATGGAGAAAACAACAATAAAATAGGAAACAAGCGGTTTTCGAAGCGAATAAAACAAAAACGAAATCATAGTTTAATGAAGAATGGAAAACAGTATGTCTTTTCTTCATCTTCACTTCTCGAGTTTGCATTAATATTGATAAACTCGGACGCTGCAAACAATGATACATTTGCTTCGCAAACAAATGGTTTATTAATAATCATCGCTCACAATATGAATGTGGGCACAGCAAATGTCGTTGCGAGTTAGCGTGAAGTTGGACAAATAACGTTTGTCTGCTGCGACACTTTCGATGAATATTTCGCTTGTTTCGGAATATTTTGCCTTTTCACGCTTCACGCACTTCTAGCCGCCTGCGATCTACGATCGCGACTATTGCGATGTGCTTTGTGTAATTAAACGCGAGATAAAAATAAATGACAAAATTCGAATTCTGGCAGTGGTGGAAAAGTGAAATCGAAAACACAATCAAATGCGGCGAGAGATGGTTCCTCAACGATTCGCGCGTGAATGCAAAACTCTCCACTTTCGCATCCTCACTTTTGCTTCGATTTTCTCTCTTCGCCGCATTAATAAAATTGTTCAAACTTTAGACGCAAAAATGGAAAGCGAGAACGCAATTACAATGCGTTTAATGATGAATTCTGATTGAGAGTCAAGATAAAAGTAAACACTTTTGCAGCTCGCTGCTTGCATTCTGACATTTAGAGAGTAAATGATAACTGAGATAATTAAATGGCGAAATTTTTCTGCTCAACTTTGTGCAAAAAATACTCAAACTTGTGAAGTGATCGCTCTTTAAAAAAAGATTCTTTCACTTTTCGCGACGACAAGCGAGAAAAAAAAAACTTAGTGCAAAGTGAATGCAGTCTTAAATACTCTTTTACTTCACTTTCTCCGAGGACTAAGTTCGCGAGAAATGAGTTGTCGAAAGTCGGGACAAACGTGGAATTTATAGGAGTTGAAATTCGTGCTCTACGGTGTGCACGAAGAAGGTAATGAGCAAATATCGTTAGTAAAGTATTAACTGTGTGCGTCTCGGAAAGCGTTTTGCAGATAAACAGCTCTTAAACGATGGCAGAGCTTTGATTCAGAATCATTACTGTCTAAGCATTTAGCGGCAAACAAATTGTTCTGGATTCTCACTGACTTTATGCAAAATTGTGATAAAAGCAACACGAACAGAAAGTGAGCCGAACGCAGAGATTACTGCGCTTGTTTCACGCCTCTAGAAATTTAAAACTAGCGATTTAATTTGAATCTGCGGTTTTGAGTGACGAAGATAACTCGCACGGTTCAATTTTTTTTCTGTTTTTTTTCGAGTGATGAAATGATCACTTCGTTGCGTTGCATCGCGAAATACACTCGAAGACAAACGACGTTTTTTCGTTACTCCTGTGCTTTCATTAGTCGCAGTTCTAATTAAACGAAACTGTTGTTTTTCTTGGTTTTTACTTTTGATCGAAATTAAAAAACAAGCGACGAGAGGAAAGAGAGCGAGAGGAGAGAGAGAGAGAGAGAGAGAGAGCGAACTACTGTTCCTTGCGATTGTTTCGTTTTTTACTACTTTCGAGATTTGCTTTTATGCTCACTGATTTCATTCAGTTCATTGTTCGCCCGATTTTGTCTCAACGAATGCGACGATTTCGGTAGCTAGGAATTGACTCAATGATCCGCTATGAGCGAGGAAGAGAATGCGAGATGCGAAAGATTGCGTGCGAAAAAGCGTTGCAATTCGCTTCAAATTATGTGCAGCGATATTGTTTTCGAAGAAACAAAGTGAAACTTTATTATTTGTTCATTTTGTAAAAGCGTAGTGAAAATAGAAAAATTTTGTGACATTTTTATAAATCGATTCGAGAGATTTTTTTTCGTGAAAACGGAGACAAGAGTCTCTCTCTTTTCGAGAACAATTTCGCTGCGACGATGTCAAAGACAGGACACGGATGCAATCAGTTCTTCGCGTGAGAAGAGGAGGGCGTCGCGATTACGACAAACACCGAAATTAAGATGAAGAGTGAAGAGCGTGTCACAGACACGTAGCGAGATTTAGATTTTTTGGCACTCAAATAACTTTGTCGGTTTCCGCTTTTCGATAACTTGGATTTCCTCCATTTCTCGGTTAAAATAACGCAATCACAACAATGACTAATCTCATCGTCGAAAAACGCGTTTCAGAATTCTTTGTCGCATCAATATTTTCTCGGAAACCACAGCAACACATTTGGCGATGATTTGCGACTGTTGGTCTTGCAGCAAATAAAGTGATGACAATCTTTTACTCTTCGCGCGGCTCCATTTTCTCTATATCGCCGCGTTCGCGCTCATTCTCTCCGTTGCATTCTCTCATTCTCTACGTATACCTCGTATTCGATGTATAAATCAAATGCGTTCGCTAAATTTCGCTTTTGCCTCGCTCTCGATACGCGGAAACACGTCTCGCGTCCGCCACGCTCGCTGCTTCGGCCGCTAGCTTCGCCAGTGTTGGCGAGGCACGAAAACGCAAGTAATGAACACCGCTTTGCCAGCAGCTTATTAAATCGAAAGCGCCAATTTTTCAGCGACGCTCATAATTGAGGCTTGCTTTCGTTCGAACAGCACGCAATTTTCCGCTAAATTTTGCGATTAAAGCTTTGCTTAATTAACACTGACAATTTTCTCTAATCTCATTAATTTCTATCTTCAAAAGCTTAAAGTTGAAGTCGTGTTTTTCGAGCATCATTTCATCGCGATTAAACTCGAAACCTCTCGATGTCATTGAGTTTTCTATGAAAATGAATTTTTATTTTAAGCTCACGAACTTGGAAAAAAATTGTGCTCATAAGTCAAACTTCGAGATATTGAGCCGAGATGGCCACTCGCTTCGCTACCAGCGAGAATTCGCTTCTGGGAGACAAAATTACTTGTGACTTGTGTTTTGATAAATGATAATATTTCGTAACATTGTGAGTTGTAAAAAACGCATTCTTTATAATACAAGCGAGAGAGTAGAAAACTAAATTTATGAAAAGTTATCTGCTAGAAAGCATCTTTGGGAATATTTCGACAAAAATGTAGTAGAGCCAAGTTTGGTGATGAATGTACGGATACTCGTAAAACGAATCTACTGGCCGTTCTATCGCAAAATTTCGCTTTCACTCATATTTTTTTTTGCTTTTCGAAGCTAAATAATGCATTGAAAAGGTATATTTACCGATCCTTGGGGCTAAAATAAAAGGCAATCAGCTTCCATTCCCATCTATAAAAGTTTTCTTCCTTAACTATCTCGCTTCAAATCGAACTGCTCGATTTAGGCTTAGTTTAGAACAAACATTTGGATTCTTGTTTCAAATTTCGATAAGCCGATTCCCGATACTTTTGAGATAGTTTTGTATTTCTAAAAGGTATTTTGAAGCAATTTTGTTGATTTGTCATTTTTTTTGAAATATTTCGAATTTAGATAGTTTTGAAAAGATAAAAACTAACAAGAGATGAAGAAGATTTTGGAGAGAACATTTCGAGCCAGAATATGACTTATAAGCTCTTTTGCGCGTTTCTTTATTTTTTATTTTCAGAATGAATCTTCGCTCTTTTTATTATTTTATTTTTATATTTTTCGTTTAAGATTTCAGGAACAGATGACATAGTTGATGTACAAAGTAAATCATGCGTTCGAGTCAATTGTGTTGACAGTACGAGTTGTGAATTCGATATGCTTTCGAACAACTATTGAAATTTTACTTTTCATGCGATCATAATATGAGAAACCTGTAGAAAAGTTTAAATTTGTGTTTTATATTATTTCAAATGCTTGCTTCCTATTGATACAACAAATAAAACGCCTCATATTCATTTAAATATTTTAGAATCTGTTTTCGGCGATTTTTTAATTAAGAGCTAAGTTTTGAATCTCTAATTTGCTCACTATAATGTTAAATAATTCTCATTATGTTAAATAACATTGTGCCACATGCGTCTGAATGGGTCAAGAAAGATGTTTGAGAATTTATCAAAAATTTTTAAATCATTTTTTGATATCTAATAAAACTAAAAAAAATTAAAAAATATTTTTTGTTGATTATGTTTTATAAAGTTTATAAAATCAAGCTTCGCTTGAAACGTTAAGCTTAGGTTTTGTTGATTTTCTTTTATCATAAATTATTAAATTAATAATTTGCCGTTTTCAGGAAAGAGCGTCTATTATGAATAGACTTTTGACCAGAGAATTTTGCTTGTATCATCAACTTGTATCTAGAGTTTTGATTTTTTATTATAACCTATTGCAAAAATTATAGCTTTCTACATTTATCTTCTCTACATTGCCTCAACTGCTATTTGGAATAATTTTGAAACAAAATTACAAGATTTTTAAATTGAATTTTTCACTTACACAATGGCACCGTTGCGATGAATATGACAACGTTTCGTCTGCTTACAGTCAGACTTTTTCAGGTCAAAACATTGCAGTTTTTAAAACTGATGTTCACACTTTGCACCGAAAGTTTAAAGTTAAACTAAAGCACCGTGAGTAAAAGTTTAAAGTGAAGTAAAGCTTGCATGCAGAAAGTGACGAGTGTAAAGTGAAAACAGAGGGTGAGGATTTTGTTTATTATGTTTAATTGTAATGAGTTAGTAAGTGAAGACGAAAAGAAGTTAAGCTTGTTGAAAGCGATTTTATGTATTGTAAGGACCAAAACAGACATGTATTTGCAACCTAACGAGAACAATATTTGTCTCAATAAAATTACAAGACTTTATCCGATTTCAATCGATTTTAAACATCCTGATCTCAATAAAAAATTACATTTATTTAAACCAGAAGCAGTTTCTAAATAAAAAATCTACTCTCAATGCTCATCATTTGATTATTTTTACATGTTTATGCTAATTTCAGAAATCGCCTATTTCAGGAAACATTTTTTCCGAATGAGCATTTTCTGAATACTCGTTTTCGGTTCTGCGATTGATGTATTTCGGAATATCAGAGTGACTTTGAAAATTCTTAAATTTAAAAAATAAACAAAATATTTAAATATACATTTAAAATAGAATCATATTAAACTCTCTTGTTGATCGTTTCTATGAAAGAAATTATTTCACTCATTAATCATCGAAAGACATTAACAAGTCGATTCGTGTAATCCTTAATTGAGTTGTTTATGCTGACAAAAAAGTTCCTTTTTTAATTTTGAAAAATTAAAAATTAATATCTTAAATTTCTAAATTCAAGTAAATTAAATAATGAAGTGTTGTAAGTTTTTAAATCTAATTTCTTAATTGTCGCTTAAGGCGTTTTCTGAAAAAGCTAATCTCGTAAAAGACACTCTAACCTATTGTTAACTTCATTATACTTTGCAAATGTTTGTGTTTCACTTTCAAAGATTTATGAAATACAATCAAGAAGTGAGACATCTCTCAAAAACAATTTTTGATTTTTTAAAAACAATTTCCCCTGATGCGGAGACTTTCGATCTATTTTGAAAAATAAGTGACGTAGTCAATTCATTTTCAAAGAAGATTTCAATATGTAAAATCGAACTAAAGTATCAATCTGTAAATCTCCATGAATAAGTCGATAAGACATTAGATGCATTACTCGATCACATTGTTAAAGAGCATCTTTTTATATCAGCCTTTTCAAGACAAATCGATTTAATGCATAAAAATTTGGATAAATTATGAATGAAGATATATTCATATAAAGAACGACTTAAATAATTTATGGAGAAGAAAATAAAATAAAAACAAACAAATGAATATATTTATTAATAAGGGGTTTATCCCAAATATATAATTAAATTTTAGGATAAACTTTGTTTTATAAATCTCTTTAATTATAGATCCTATCAGAATTTTAATTAAAACATGTTCGTCAACAGTATTTTAATTGAATTTTCATTGTTTTTATGTTTGAATCAATTTCAGATGCTTATTCAATCTTTAAAACTAATTTTCTGCCAGTGAATAAGGCATGAAAAGGCAAAAAAATCAAAAAATTAAACCGTTTCTCAATTAAATTTTTTATAAAAAAAAGTGAAAATGAGAGGATAAACTAAATGAAATAAAAAAAACATTTTCATTCATTGCGAAATGAATTTAAGAGGTAAGATTTTTTGTTTAGACTAGTTAAACTAAAGTTTTTAAATAGAATAAAATTAGTGATAAACATAGAAATGATCGCAAATAATATGAAAAAATTTTTTTATTCTTTTCATTCATTATTTAATATTGTTAAATTTCATCTCTGCAGAAAAGGCTTTTAAGAAATTCTGCCTTCTTTTAGAGGCTGATTAACCTATGAAGCTTAAGTAAAATATGAAAAATGTAAGAATAATTCGTTTTTGAATCTACAAAATGAAATGAAAATGGTTATTAAAAATGCTTTTCGTAGCTGAAAAATTTTTTGTTCATTACACTTTCGCTGATTTTTGTAATTCTTCAGCTGTTGAAAATGTAAAAAAATTCAAGCGCGTTTATCTCAATTTGAAACTTAAAAGAAAATTTTGCTTTGTTTTATTTAGACGCTAAAAAATGTTTAATGAAATGCTTAAAAAGTAACTTCTGTCTAACTTAAAGGATTATGGAAATAAAAAGTTGCAAATATTTATCAAAAATGTTTTTTTTTCAACACGAATTGCTCTTGTTAACACCTTTTTATGAAATTAACAATATTGAATAAAGAGTAAATGTGAATTATTTAAACTATGAAAATCGAATATATTATAAACACTTTTAAATATTTTATATCAAAAAGTATTCAGTATTAATTTCGATCATACGTATGAATATGTTAGGTGAAAATTTTCAATTTATTATTCAATGTTTTGTAGAAAAACTTATTTCAAAATAAAAGCGAAGTTTGTAGCTGAACAAAATTTTTTATCGGTTTGCAGCAAAACCTTATTCATGCATTTCTTCCTGAAAAATGCATAAATAGCATTAAATCGATGTTTCTTGAAGTGTTTAAAATTTTATGAATATTTTTACAAAAATTATAATTCGTAAAAGCAAATTACTTTACACTCATATACGCATTTCATTCATTCATATTAACATTCCAGATAAAAAAAAGTATCGATCTCGTGCAGAAATGGATAGAAAAGAAGTTTTTTTTCCTCCTCACAAACGCTAACTCAACTCTGAACACTCAATTTAGATCGCTCGAACTCAGCGACTCAATTTAGAAAGCGACTGCTGCTTGTTTTTAATCGAATAACCACTGCGAGCAACATATTCACGTCCATCACACCGATAGAAGCATGATTCCAGCAGAGTTGCCTGTCGACAAAATTGAATTGCAAAGCAAACCAAAAGTGCAGTTCATAAAACTCGTCATTAGTTCGCTTTTGACAATCAGCAAACTCAATCAAAGGGTTGAGAAGTGAATTCGCGATCGATTTCTCAGTTCGCTTCAGAATGGATCGCTTTTATAAAGCACTTATCTACTTTTTTGCCTTTCAACACTTAATTGGTGTCAAAAAAGTATTTGCTGAATTCAACAGAGATGGTCGCCATTGATGTTTACTATGTGTGCGCTTTATTGTTTGCTTCACAATCGGCAACAAAATAAATTTTATATTCTTGTTACTCAGCTGCCTAACAATCTCGCACAGAGTGCAGGCAAGTGACACGTTTAAAACTTCGCTTTCAAAAATGCACCTAAATTGGGATCAATTGCGAATGGATTATGTTTGCTGTAAAGGCTTAACGCGCCCACAAAACGTTCGCTTCATTACGTGAAAATTGTGCCTTTTTCGGGTTTCAGACATTCGCTTTTAGTTTCAAATAGAAAGCTCATAAAAATAAAAATTGCGAATTTTTGCGAATGACATTTATAAGTTGCTTTGCGAAATGGACTTTGCTACGAAACAGAAGAGTGTTTCGCTTCGAGTTATGCACACATTCAATTGAATAGGGAAATATTGTTGCTGGAATAATGATCAATGCGTTCGGAGCTTTTTCCTCTGTGTTTGCTCGCCGAAACGATTTCGCTCACTTCAAATGCTTAAATGCATGAAATGAAGCCAGAAACAAAACGAAATTGGCAATTTTCATGTCAACTCAGCATTTTTTCTCCTATCGATGAATGCACTGCACTTTTGTATTGCTTTTGTTTCGCCAACTCTAAAACACTTCGAATTTCGAGTCGAAAACTTTGTTTTCGCTATATTTTCGCTAATTAAATTTCAGGCTTAAATTTCGCACGACTAATCGCACGCATTCATCTTTTTCTCGAACACCCCGCTCGCTTTCTTCTATTCTCTTCGAACGCAAACATTTTGCTTTCGACTATTTTTAGAATTTAAAAATAATGCGCGAGATAAGTTTCAAAAGTACACGCAGACAACAAGTATCGTTGCTTTTAATTGTGCACAAGTATTTGTGAAATGGATGCGTGCGAATGTACACCGAAAACGAGGTCAAATTTGACATCAATTTGCTGATGCATTAGATTTTTCAATAGAAAAGAAGAATTTTTCAACAACTATTTTTGTAGATGAAAAAATGAAATTCAATAATGTGTCAATTCGGCTTAAGTTATAATGAAAATAAATTTGCGTATTTTTGAAGAGAACGAGAGAGAAATTTAGACATCGCAGTGTTCGAGTTCGCTTTCAATTTCAAATGGGAGATTGTGAAAATCATTTATAAGCTCGTGATTTTGATTTGTGTGCAAGAATCGCTTTATTTTATCGATGCCGACAGTAATCATAGAGCTCACAAAAAAATGTGTATACGAATTGTGCGCAATTTAAAGTAACAAAGAGGCGAATGGCGAGAAGCCAAAAATCACATTTTATGTATAGCGATGCTTGAATACAACGAAATGTATACCCGAAAATTTTGAATTTAAATTTTCGTCACAATACGAGTGAAAAGTGAAAATCATAAAAAAGAAGAGATGAACAGAGTTGACGACATAAAGAAGTCAATTGAAGATTGATTGATACGAGTTTTATTTTTGCTCGATTTTTTTACTCGAATCGAGGCAAAAGCAAAAGCACTTCATTCATTTATCAAAATCTGGTAGCGATCGCTTGTCGGCTTCACATTTTTTTCATTTTGCACACAACTGCGCGGACAATGACAAAAGGTGTGTGCGGACTCACCGATACTTGTAATGACGGTCAACGAGAAGAGAAATGAGCCTGAAAAGGTCCACTTGTCTTTGTATTTTGGATTGTATCCCTCAGAAATTTGCTCGATTAGCGATTTTTGAAAAGTTTTTAACTCGCTTTTCACGACAGCAGTCCAATTGTGTTTAAACAGTGTATTATAGTAATCAGTCGCGTTCCACATGTTTTCGAGCTTTTGCTTCTTGAGAGCATTCACAGCCTCTCTGAGCTTGTCGATGCGTTCGTGCTGAGGTTCATTTTCTAGCTTTTGGAACAGAAATGCACCGCAAACCATGTAACCGACGACCAAAGCGCAGAGACCGACGTGTGAGAATAAGAAAGCAACGAATTTTTTGCAATATTTTTTGCATTTGGCAGTTGCATTCACTTCTCGCATTGAAAACGACTCCTGAAAATTGCGCGCATTCCGCTGTCTACGACTCTTTCGCGTTGTCTTTCTGCGGTCAATAGCCATGAGATTGTTGTAGAATGAGCTCGAAGCGAAAAGAAATCAAAATACTTGGGTAAATTAAGCGAATTTGCTGTGCGAGTTTTATTTAATGATCGATTCTGTTTCGCTGATGGTTTAACAAACAAACGAGAGCCGGAAAAGAGATGGCGAGCAATGAGGCGATCGCACCGAGACGGAGAGAAATCGCCGATCGTGTGTCCGCGCTGCACACAGACAAATTTCGAAGCACCTTTACTCGCGATGAGAAGCGGCTTTTTTGCTCGCGTTCGTTCTTCTTTCATACAATCTGTCAATTTCGGAGGGATCTCTCTTTCAAAGCTGCTTGCTTTCGTCAGTTTTGAAGAGATTCTCGGCTCGTTCTCGAATTTACAGCTCGACATCATAGTGCTGTCCATTCGGCATCTTTCGTCAAAGTGGCACTTAAAGAGAACAACAAACTATCACTGACAGAGCGGTTTTCTGTCGAAGGAGCACGTTTTCAGAGGCGAAGGCTTAAATCTGAGTTTAACAAAATGAACACTGTATTCGATCGACATCATTGAAACGATCATTTCTGTCGCAGTGAGTGAAAAATCGTGACATTTCGTTGAAACAGAGAAATCCTGCCAAGCACAGAGCGAAATTGAATTCCAAACATAGAGTTGCTTGAAAAAAAAACCAAAGTAAAGATTTCGGCCTTCTGTTTTACAACTCGCAAACTAATTTCGTGTTTCTCGTTTTCCTTTACATTCGATTATACTTCGATTTGAATTCATTTTGTTCTAAAAAAGCAAATCAACGATCGCCTCGAACTGTGTAAGCA
The DNA here is from genome assembly GCA_003675995.1 of Dinothrombium tinctorium. NCBI lineage: Eukaryota > Metazoa > Arthropoda > Arachnida > Trombidiformes > Trombidiidae > Dinothrombium > Dinothrombium tinctorium. The sequence goes on along the minus strand of NCKU01000539.1, from coordinate 4,321 downwards.
AACCCAAAGGGGCGATTGCAAAAACTTGTTCTGCTCTCAGGATTCGCCGATGTTTGAATAGGAAGCGAACACTCGAAGTATCGCAAGTTTTTTACGATCGATTGCTTTGCTTTTGATAGTCGTATTCACAACACTTTAAAAACTGTTTCGAGGATAGAGCGAGAGAGAGAGAGAGAGTGAAAAAAACAAATTTATTTTGTCACAATTCGAACGAATGAACATTTCATTTGAAACGTCGATTTACACAAAAGAAGCAAATCGCATTCGGTTTTGAATCGAGAAAGTGTTTTTCATTAGAGTGGAGAAGCAAAATGCAACGCTTTGCGAGAAAAGGTGGCGTCAGTCTTTAGACTAACTGTTTGGCACAGAATTTAGAACTGAATCCAAGAATAAATTTTCAATGCATATTTCGATGGCAAACATACACTTGCTTCGCTCGCTGTATTTATGGCGAATATAAGCTTGCATTCGCTCTGTTTTCGCTTCCATTTTCTTGTCTTCGCCGAAATTCTAGACTCATAGCATCTGTCACAAGCGCTTTCTTAACTCCACTCCGCTGCTTCGTGCCGCATTCTTTTTCTCGCTGCTTCGCTACGGTTAACCCATTTTTCTAAATTACATACAAAGTTTATTTTCTCGTTGTTCGCGAACTCGCTTAAATCAAATCAAGTCAATGTCGTCTTACTTACAATTACGTTTTGCTCGAGACTTTTGCAATGCGTCTACGAGATAATAAATGCGAGTTTTGTTTTAATTAAACGAAACCTACTTTTTGAAGAAAAAAAACATTTTTTCTCTACTCTAAAAATAAAAATGAGCAAAGCGATGAATATTTTGCGAAACAAAGCTCGACGAAGCATTAAGCGTGATTGTTGCCGCATATTGAAATAAATTCCGACGTAAAGCATTATTTTAGTTGTATATTTACCTTATCATCTCTACTTTTCTAGTCTCACGATAGTAATAAAGAATCGAATCGCAGTGCTCAATGAGATTTATTCTTTGAGTCGAATGGTTTTACGATAAATCCTGCTTACTGCTCTCTGTACCTAATTTCATCTCAACAAAGAATCAACTTCTTTTTTTGACGCAACTTTTCCCGAAACTTTTTCATTCTTAATCAAAAATTTAACGAGATTTAAAATTATTCATGCAATTTTCACTTATATTAAACGTTGATTGAATGAACTTGTGCAAAAGTTAAGATTAATTTCTTAGCAAAATAATGAAACCTATACTTAATCATAAAATTCGTATGCAAAACACTTGCATTAAGCGGTTTTTTTCTTTCTCGCATGAAAGTAATTACACTCTACCTGTGCACATCAAGTTCAATTTGTGAACCAAATTTTGTTAAATACCTAGAAAACAAAACAGTTCGCTTGTAAAATATTTATTATCGTGTGAGCAGTAAGAAGAAGAAGAAGCGTAGCCCGTTTATTCGCCACCTTTTCTCAAGTCATTAGTCACCCTAACACATCTGACTTGTGAAGAGCATTTTTTCTTAAAATTCACGATTTTTATTTCTTCTTTCATAAAATGTAGCAAAAATAAATATCGAACAAAGCTAGAAAAAGCAAATATAATATCTTGAACTAATTCTATTCCGTTTATAACGAATTACTGGTTTAGTTGCAAAATTTTTTTACGTAACTCAATTGTCAGAGACAAAATCAATTTTTCCTGCAACCAAAGCTTGACCAAAAATGATCCTAAACAAAATTGGATAGCTAAAAACAATAAACTTCCGCTTTTGTTTCGAAAAAATTTTTGTAAAAGTCAGGCACTGAACTCCTAAATTGCAGCGTGGAATCACATTTTGAGCAATTTCCGGCTGTAAAATAACAACCCTCAGTGATTTTCACAGATCAATATTTTCATATGAACACGCATTTTTAGCTCAATTTCATGTTGAAAGGAGATTGAAAATTTTTAATTTCAGTTGAATTCATTTGAAAAAAAAAAATAGCAAATTTTAGAAAATTCGACCAACAAAAGTTTTCAAATTTAACTCGAATCAAATTGTTGATTTGAAAAATGATTTTTAAAGGCGTTTTAATATTTAGAATTGAAGAGCCCAAATTATTCATAATTTTTTTGAACCTATCTTTTGAAATATGTTAAATGTGCACAATGAAGCTTTCTATTCTTTCACTCATAATTCCCCATTGGCTCTTGTCTATCGTAAAACTCGTCTCTTTCCTTATCTCTCTTCATTCATTGAATTTCTCTCAATATTCATGATATTTTCATTTAATGTACATTAAGACCGTGTGTTATCTTTATAGTTTCGGAATTTCATTTAAGTGCTTAATTTATGAGATTTTTAATTAAAATTTATAAAGCGAGAAATCTTTGATTAAATTTACCACTGAGAATATGAAAATATTTACTCAATAAATTTTAGTTGAATTTTTGATCTCAAAACGATGTTTTCATTTTGCAAAGTTGTGTTTTCCTATTAAACACCAGACTTTTGCTGCTAACTAAGTGAACTGTTAACGCCAAAATATTGTTTCGCTTAACGCACGATGAAAACTCACTACTTTATGTTGAGTCTAGTTGAAAAAGGACAGAATGAGATTTTTTGCGTTTTTTTTGCTTCAAAAAACACTGTAATAGCACCTCTTTGGATATTCTGTAACCAGAAATTTTACTTATTTTATCGAATGTCTGTCGAAGAATTCACAATGGGCTGTGTGTCTAGAGCTGAGTATATAATATAACCCTAAGTGAATTCAGTTTGTTTTTAGAATTTAGCTTTTTAAAAAGTTTTTATTTCGAAAAGTAAAAAATTTTTAGAACTTTTTTCGATCTCGCCGAAACGAAATGGTTTATTATATTTTGGATCCAATTTTTTTCTCTCTCTCTCTCTCTTCTAAAAACTTGATTTTTCAATTCTATGAAACATTTATTATTTACTTTATGAAATATTTTTTATGTTTATTTATCTTTCGGAACAAAATATTGCGTCGAAAAATGCAGGTTGTCGCATTTCGAAAAGAGATGTGAGCGATGTGAGTGAACTTTTTTGCCGGATTTTCAAAGATGCGGATAAGTGAGATACGCAAGTACAAAGTTTTACAATCAAAAATATTTTTGACTTTAAAATTAAAGAATTTTGATTTTAATATCTGCTTTCTCTACAGTAAATGTACAAATGATATCACTAAAGATATTCGTGTTTCTAACCGCCTTCTATTCATGAGTAAATTTTTTAATATCAACATCTTTGCAAGTTTAAATTTTTAGAAACCTCAAAAATTTTTTGATTTCAAAAATGCCAATGGTAAAAATTTCTACGTTGATTTATGTGAACTATCGATAAATTTATGAATTTCATCAAAAAATAATTCAAGAAGAAGAAAAAATGAATGAGTGTATTCAAATTTTGTGTAATTTGCATACTTAAACAAGATTTGCATTTTAATATCGTGCCAAAGGTAAAAAAAATATTTATGTCATCACCCTTTGACAAACTAATCTTTCGGATGTCTTGTAGCGAATGTAATTATTTTCTAGATCAATACTTTCTGGTAGATTCAGCATAATTTTTCTTCATTATCTAGCTTTAATCAAACTTTTTATTTTTCATTGAATGCGAATCGAATGATGAAAAGTAAAACTGTTTTGTTAAAATATTTCATAAATGTAATTTTAAATATAAATTTATGAACATTAATTAAGTTAACATGTCAAGTCTATATTATTCGAATTATGGTTTATCATGAGATATTCAACGAATTGTAGTAGAATATTAAAATTTATAACATTTAAGTTTTAGTTTTTCAAATTACTTCGGATGCGTTAATTAAAGCAATGAATTTTGTTCATATTCATTTTTAGTAAATAGATTTTGATTCGATGTAATTAAAAATTCAAAATATGTAATGCGATATGAACTAATTTTAAACGAAGTATATGCAAATTTGTGAATAGTTATTTTTCATGAAACTAGACAAAATTTTAAAATTTGTTTGAGTTGATAAATAGGAAAAGTTACGCCGACAAAATGCTTTTTTAACTAAGTTGTTTAATGTTTGGAAAGAAGTTATCACAAATGTAAGTTCAATTATAAAAAAAAATTCATCACATAATAAGAATTGTATCAAAATAAAGTTCAAATTTGCTTACAAATTTCTGTTGAAAAAATTTAGAGTTTAGATTGATGTACAACCAATTAAAAATAAAATGTTTCGATTATCGAAAGTGAGCTTAACTGCAAGCAATAATTTCAATGAGACGCTTAATTGCTTGCGCTTATTCGCAGCTAAACTCACTTTTCGACTATCGAAACATTTTATTCTAAATCAATTGTACA
>NCKU01000538.1:0-38847 GCA_003675995.1 Dinothrombium tinctorium | reverse complement strand
TTATGTCCAATAAAATCTTTCAGTCTATTGCTTTGCAATAAAGCGTGTTGTAAGTGAAGTAAAAAGATTTTATTGGACAGTGTACGTAAAATATACAATAAATATGCTTCTTGCTATTTGGGAGTGTTTTCATTGTTTTATGAAAAATGGTAAACACTAACTTCGAAAGTTTGAATTTTTTAAATTTGTGCATAAAATATGCCATAAATACACATTCACGTGTTGGAAGAGGGTGATTAACACTCTACAAATGCAGGTAATTTAATTTAACATTGACAGTGTTTGAATTTCTCTATTGAAATTGCTTTTAATATAAACGAATAATTTAAAGTCGAAAATTAACTGTACTACCGTGATCATCAAAAAGTATATTTTACTTTTGAAAGCATATTTCACTGCATTGCAAAAACGTCTGCTATCAGTGTAAATATACATTTTAAGATCAATTATGACATTTTGCAAAGCAGTGAAGTATGCTTTTAGTAAAAGTAAAATAAACTTTTTAATGATCACGGTAGTACATCATAATTTTTATAAAAGTTCCTATGTTTGAATGCTAGGAGCCAGTCTTCAATTTCGGTACAAAAATTTAAAAATAAACGTAAAAATTAAAATTACCCCATAAAAATTCACAGAACGTCGATTAACAGTGAATTTTTCAAATTTTAATTAGTCGTTAGTTGTATAGCAGAAATCTGAATCACTTGTAATATGGCAAAGAATTAACTCAAATAAATCGAGCATTTTAAGTGATTAACGATAAAAACAAGTCTTTCTCGCGAAGTAGCCAAAATATGCTTACGCAAAGTAGTTAACCAACTTTCTTCATTGCATTCAGCGTTACCTGCAGCATTTCGCAGAACGCAAATTGTACAATGAAGGTAAGCAAAAAAGCCAACAAGCAAGTAACATAAACAAATCCGGCTTCGTGTTTGAATGCACTCGAACATTTATTACCCGCATTTGGCCGATTATACAATAATTAGCGAACGTTTTTTATCACGAAGGTGAGGCATGAGTTAAGCGAATTTTAATTTTCATCTCTAATTTCTCAATTGCGAAAGCTTTCAAGCGACATGACGTTTGATAGCGTGAATGTAAATGTGTTCATTGCACTGAAACGCGTTGCGTTTTAAAATTTTTAAAAACGAACAGCACACGATATGGTCATTTCCTTTCGGTTTATACTTTTTATATAAAGTTCATTTCGATAAGCAAGGAAACGCAATTCGACAATCAAAATGATCGCGTAGAAAGCTTTCTCTAGCAAGTTTTCTGGTTTAAATATTGTTGACTAAGCTGGATCGAGGCATGTTTTATGCCCTATTAGAAAACGCGAGCGAACTGAAAGCGAAAAACGTAAATGAAAAAATTTCATATTTTTTTCAGTTTCATATCGATTAGAAACTGAATGATAATCATAAGTTTGACTTTTTAAAGCTTTTCACGCTAAACATTTTAATCGAAAAAAAAAATGCTAACAAAGCTGCTGAAATGATTGTGTTCTTGAATTTTTATGAATTGAATTTAAATTGTGTACAGTTTCTGCGAGAATTTTTTTTTCCTATTTTTTTCCAAATAAAACTGGTACATTTAAAGTAAATTATTGCGAAACATTTTAACAAGAGTTGTAGAGAACTTCTCATTGCTCTTGAAAAAAAGTAACTCAATTCAACAAAAATTCATTTTTATCGCAATAATTTGCCGTGTGGTTTGATAATTTAATATTCTAGTCACTTTCTAGCAATCGACAATTTACTTTTAACTGCGCTTATTGTAAAGTGACAAAGTACAGCGTTGTAGTGTGAAGCAAAAAATAAACGTTCAAAGTCTGTTCAATGTTTGTGCAGTTCTTGTTTTATCGCTACTCGATGGTGTTGGTAAAAGTGAGAAATGAAACATTCACTTCTCATAGCAATAATTTGTTGTTCTCATCGAAAGAGTAAATGTGAAAAGCATGACAAACTTCTCAAAAGTGATTTGCTTTATTTAACAAGTGAATGAAAGTATGATTTATTTTAATCGATCGATTGTGAGTTCATTTTCCAATTGCTTCAACAAGGAAAGATTGTAAACTTGGCAGCCTAAGAGAGCGTTTCACAACAAAGCTTGACGAAAGCTTGTCATTATCGTCACTTGTAATTGCTCGCAATTAAATCGTATAACAGCGCTTTTTACTCGTGAAAATTATACAGAAGGTGAGGTTTTTGAGTGCAAGGTTTAAGTGTCTAAAGAAAGGAGAAGAGGCAAGTTTTCTCAAAAGAAAGTTAGCAATGAAGAGTTACGACGAAACGATTGAAACGCTCAATAATTTGATGAAGAGTCCGGAAATGATTGAAAGAATGCGGAAAGAGAAGGCATACGATGGTGAACGAAAGCTGAGAAATGCTGTGAAGTTTTTGCGCAAAAATGGCTATGAATTAGATGATTTGAATTCTCTGAAAGCTATTCATGTAACTGGCACCAAAGGCAAAGGCAGTACGTGCGCTTTCGTCGAATCGATTCTTCGAAAATGCGGCTACAGGACAGGACTTTTTACTTCCCCGCACCTGGTTACCGTCAGAGAGAGAATCCGAATAAATGGACTGCCATTGAGTGAAACACAATTAATCACTTATTTTTGGGATGTCTATAATCGAGTGATGGCAAATATTAAAGACGAAAACGACTATCCCGCATTCTTTACATTCTTGACAATTATGGCATTTGATGTGTTTATCAAAGAAAAAGTAGACGTTGCTGTTATTGAGGTCGGAATTGGCGGAGAGTACGATGTCACTAATATTATGACTAAGCCTGTAGTGGTGGGAATCACATCGTTGGGTTATGATCACATGCAAATATTAGGCAGTACTATTGAAAGTATTGCGTGGCACAAATCTGGCATTTTTAAAGCAGGTGTGCCCGCTTTCACTGTTCCGCAATCGTATGAAAACGCTATGAACGTACTGAAAAATAGAGCAGAGGAAAAGAAATGTCCATTGTTTGTATGTCCGCCGCTTACAGAGTACAAAACGGAAAACAACACACCGCTTGTACTAAGCGTCGATGGCAAAGTACAACATTTGAACGCTTCATTAGCATTACAGTTGTGTAACGTGTGGATTCAAAAAGATTTGTGCATAATGAATGGTATCGCACATTCCTCGAATACATTGCACGCAAAGGCCTTCGAAGTAAATAATCGACAGTTAAAAGGTCTCCGCGAATGCAAGTGGCCAGGAAGATGTCAAATGCTTATAAAAGACAGAATATATTACTTCCTCGATGGAGCTCACACTAAAGAGAGCATTCGTCATTGTATCGATTGGTTTATGCATTCGTCTCAAAAGTTTTCGATAGACAAAAAAGTGTGCAGAGTGTTGATTTTCAATTGTACAGGTCAGAGAGATGTTCATTCGCTTCTCGAACCATTACTAGATGGAAATTTCGATTTAGCATTGTTCACTACGAATAATGTTAATATTCAAGAGTCGAAAAGTTGTGAAATGACTAATTTCAATGTTGATCAGAGCAAAATAATGATTAATGTGGATAACAATAGCGATTCTTGGCGGATTTTAATGTTAGAGCGAAAGAAAAGTCATTCGTGTATTGTGAAGAAGTTTGCATGCATTTCTGAAGTAATTAATTGGCTTAATGATAAAAGCGAAGAAAAGCCAGCTTCATTTGCAAACGCAGATTGTATTCATTTACTCGCGACAGGAAGTTTCCACTTGATAGGCGGTGTGCTATCAGTAATCGATCCAGAACTGAAAGCATCAATGGCATGAATATTTACATATTATTTTAATAAAGTTACACATTGAATATGATTAAAACTTATTGCAACATCGATTGGTAATCGTCCTTTAATGTCGCGTAAATCCAGTCGACACTGAAATTGTTTAAGAATTTCTATGGTGCTCGAATGGCCTTCTTTCGCCGCATAGTGCAGCGCAGTGAAACCGTTCCGAGCGCATTGTTCGTTAACATCAAATGATAATTCATTGAGCAAATAAACAATGGATTCATCCGCATTACACTCAGCTGCTATATGCAAGACATTTCGTTGCAGTTTATCGCTGACACGAGGATCGCAATCGTTGGCAATTAATAACTTGCATATTGCAATACTCGATGATTTGATTGCTTCAATAAATGGTGTGTTTCCGCACATATCTTTCTCGTCGATGCTTTCGTAACATTTATTATTAATCAAATAATATGCAATGTTATAATGACCATGCAATGCGCAGGAATGTAACGGTGATCTATTGTTATTGCTTCTATTTTTGAAAAGACATTCATCGAGTGACAGCAGGTAGCTAACAGTGGTGAAGTCGCCGGATCTGACCGCCAGATGAAAACAATTCCAGCCATCTTTATTGACAAGGTGAATATTCGCTTTTCCTTGTTCAATTAACAGTTTGGTCACTTCGAAGCGGGCGCAAGTGACCGCTAGCATAAGCGGTGTCCAATCGCCACGTTTTATCGCGTCGACAAACCATCCGCGATCGAGTAGCAAACGCACACACTGTGCAGAACCACCAATGACTGCTTCGTGCAGAGCAGTCTTCCCTTCTTTGTTTGCCAACGACACATTCACCGCTTCTCCGCCGTAATCGAACAGCAATCGAAGCGAGTTGATTGCTGCGAAATGCGATGCGATGTGAACGGCAGTGTTGTCATTTCTGTCGAGCACCAGATTAGCGATCGCTGCTCGCGACGAGTGTTGTTGACATCGCTTCAAAATGCGCAGCAATTGATCGCAGCGATCGCTGGCGATGATTTTCGTCAATTTGCTGCGCTCAACTGATGGTAAACACGCGAGAGATGCCGCGTTCGCATCGTCCATTTGTGCGCGGCGTCTGCTTTTGCGGTGCGTTCGCCGCAACAGTGCGTCGACGGACAACAGGGACCGTGTGCGCAGCGCAGCGGGCGCACGCGGAGTGCGCGTCTTGTGCGAGCGGCAGCGAAAGAGGGGTGTGTTCGCGGCGCGCGAAGATGCAATTAGCGAATCGACCCCGCTTTAAAGGGGAGGTTTGTGTGTTGATTTCAACATTTGACAGAGTTTTGACACAAAGTGAACATTTTGCCACGTCTTCAACAGTGAAACGCTCGTCTCGCTCTTCGTTCGCTCACTTTTCGCTCACTGTTCGCTCGCTTTTCTATGAATATTGCCGTTTTTCGATTCACTCATTTCGCAAATCACTCGAAACGAATCGAGAATCTCGCCTTTTCTCGCCTCTCTTCGCTTCGGTCGCAAAACGAGAGACGAGACGAGAGCAACGCTTCTTCTATTCGACAGGAATGTGAGCGAATGTTTTTACGTTGATTTATGCGAATACTGAATTCGAGAGAAAAGAAAGCGAAGTGAAGAAAGAAACGGCAGTCACTCGTATTCAGCGAACGAACGCCTGTTGTCTCTTTCGCACCACTTTTTAACAGCGAACATTTTAATTATTACTCAACAATCACTCGTTTTTATTTAAACTGCGCTTTCGTCGTTACTTTTGTTTTGTTTAACTCTTTCTTCGAATAATTGATCAACAATTCGAATGCTCGCATTCGATCGTCAATCATTCAGCAATCGATCTTTAATTTACATTTGTTTCGCGAGTATTTGTTGTCGCTTTTCGCTGTAAGTAAAACAATATTTTACGTATTGACTCTGATTTCTGTTGATTGTGCTTTCGCAGAAATCGCGAAACTCTACTTTTGCCATATGTAAACGTTGTATTTGTCCTACTTTTCGATTAACGCCTCGTTTTTTTCTACTTTTATTTAAAGATTGATCTGCTTTTTCGGTGTCTAATTATTGTTTGGATTGATGTTGAAAATGTTGAACAATTCGAACTCATTGACAATGTCGGGACCTCCTCATTTTGTCGATTTGCATGTTAATCCTGGTAAGCCATGGCTTCAATATGTTTGCTCTGCTAATCTACTCCGCTGCTAACAGGTGAATCAGTATCCATACAATTATTCGATGGAAACGAAACATTGCTTCGTGGCCCGGCGACGATCACAATGATATCGCAACACACATTCCCTCCAATACCAATGCCTGTTCAGGTGAGCGCCGCTTTTGCCGAAGGCTTCGCTATAAAGAACTGGGTCTCGCTTAGGTTCCCCCTGGGCATATGGTGCAACAAATTGTTGACGAAAACGGTACACTTCGACACATTATTCTCTCCGCGGTCAACAATAACGGCACAACCACGCCGGCAACCACTCTTATACCCCCTCCTCCGCCGCCTCCGCAGCAGCAGCCCTTTCCTTACAGCTGCTGTTGCTGCTGTTACAATTGCAACACGGGAGCAACGCCATTACCAGCTCCTCCTCCTCCTCCTCCGCCGCCACCGCCTAACTACACGAATTTACTAACTTTTCCTGCCCCTGTCAACATCAGACGAAGGCTACCAGCAAGAAACTTCTCATACACGAAAAGGTCGACAACAACACCGCCAACGAACACTTACCATACTGTTACAACAAAGTCTCCGAGCAGAGGAAAAACCGTCACTTTGTCTGATAGTCAGGAACCTCTTTCGAAAATTATTATTCCCGAAAATTCAATACCAGAACAAAATTGCGAGCTTACCTCTGATGTGAAGGCATCGAACTCGAAAATAGATTCTTTGTCACCCTCTGTCTCGCCATCACCTTCTGTAGAATTGTCTCTCAACTATCCAAATGGGGAATGTAAACCAAATGGGGACATAGAAGGATTAGGATCAAACGACTCTGAGGAGGATAACGCATCTGATTTTGTTTGTAGCGCCATTTCACATTCGCCTCTTAAAAATGAGAAAAAAAGGAGCATAGAGGAACCGGTGGATTCTTGCAACGAAAGGAAGCGTACACCTTCTCTTTCCAAGCATCATTCGGAAAGTTCGGAAGCACTATCAATCGATACCGAAACAACTGAATTGTTAAACGAAAATGAAATCAAAGATGCTCTTGTGAAACCAGAATTAGGTTGTGATTTACCCAATATCGTAAAAAATTTGGAAGAGAATGAATCTCAGCATGTAACAAGTAAATGGGTTGAAAAGGAAACAAAAGTTGAGAATAGCAGCGAAGTTTTAATAGATGATTTAATCCGTAATAAAGAAGAAAATGGTGAAAAAAGCAATGCTCTAGATTCTGAAGATATTGCCATCGAAAATAGGATAGAAGAAAGTTCTGAGAAAGCGATTGCTTCTGATGTTGAAAACGTGGAAAAAAGCGAAATGGCAACGAAAACAAGTAATGACGAGTCGAATATCAAAGAGAAAGAATCAAAAGACCAGATAGAAGTCAGAGAAAGTGTATCGAGTAAACCTTCGCCGCACAGATCGCCAAAGCATCTTCTTCCACAATTACAAGTATGGAATTTGACGTACACTTCATTGACAGCCACAACTGTGAAATTGAAATGGACCTCGCAACCAGCGAACAACAGTCAATCAAGCATTTCTATTCCTCGTCATTATATGGTCGAAATGATACTGACCAAGTCTAACGGCAACAATGGCAGTCCTGTACCAGCAACACGAATAGTATATCAGGGAAGTTTGAGTAGTTGTCGCGTTTCGCACTTGAATTCGCAACAACAATATTCGTTTCGAGTGAGGATTGTATCGGAAAATCATTTGCTTGTAAGTAATGTGTTGACGATCACAACGCCTGAACAACCATTGAACAAACATCATAAACGGTCAAAGCAGCAATCTTTACAGCAGCAGATACAACAGCAGCAACAACAATTGCTACAGCAACAACTGCTGTTGCATCAACAACAGCAGCAACACGAAGCAGATGTTCGCAACAAAGAGCCCGAAGAGCAATCAAATGAGAAAAGCGACCAGCGATGTGCAATAGTGATACTGCTGTCGTTCACAGTAATCGCTGTGATTGTTGCTTATCTCATACAGCAACTGCTAACGGAGTGAAAGCAAACGGTTCTTACATGCAGGCGTCTGAAGAGAAAATTGTCTTAATCAATATATTTATTCTAAGCGATCATTATATGAATTCTTATATTTTTGTGAAAATATAATCATTGTTGTGCTGTATATTAGATGTTAATGCGAACTGTTGCCGTTTAATGCATTTTTCATTCACAATTTTTTATATTTACTTCTTTTAACTTCTCTTTAGTCGTTAAAAGTAATCAAATTCTATTTTGTTTTTTATATTCTTTTTATATTATATTTTAACGTTTGATTTTTACCTTTTCGTTCATTTTTCTGCTTTAATTTTTCCATTTGTTCCTGCTTTCGCGAAACGCACATTTCGCTTCTATTTCGAGTTGAAATGACCTCTTTTGAAGCAAAACCGAATGCAATGAACTCGCCGAAATCGAGGTCAGGTCGCTACAAACGTGACCACTGTTCGCTGCGATAGAGAACGAGTGCAGCCAACTGTGTTTTCGCTTCCCGTCAAAAGCGTTTTCATTTCGCGAGAAACTTGTGTTCGGTAATCACGACGTCGACGACATTTATCCATTATTTTTTTATTACATTCCTTAAACGGTTTTTTGTTTTAATCGTCTACAATTCAATTTTCATAATGGCTAAATTAACGCTGCTGACATTTGATTCCATTTTTATGCAATTAATTATATTAAAAAGCGAAAAGGAGCAAGAAAGCCATCATCAAACAGAAGAGTCCCATAGCTTCGGAAAGCGCAAATCCTAATATGGCGTACGAAAACAACTGTTGCTTCAGCGATGGGTTACGAGCATAGCCTATAATTAGACTGCCGAACACGCTTCCAATACCGGCTCCCGAACCGGCGACACCAACTGTGGCCGCACCTGCTCCGATGAACTTGGCTGCGGAGTCGATGTCTCTTCGCACCGCTGAACAGTGAAACAATCGTGAGGAGAGGAGGAATGGACTGAAGGTGACTGCTGACTGCATGTTTGTGCAGTCCTTTTGAGAAATTACACTGCTACCATTCACTGTAGAAGCGAGTGGTCGAACTATGCTTCGGCTTCCAGAAAGAATCTGCGGATTTGAAAGAAAGGTGAAATAACCGCAACGAGGACAAGCGAGGAGCAGCGAAAGTGATGGCTTACCATTGCGCGGGCCAAAGGCGAGGCTAAACTTGCATTACCCAAAAAAGCCATTTCTTTATTTCTTGATTTATGTTAGAATTAATCGACACTCGATTTGGATTCTGTGAAAACAAAGCAAAGTTGAAACGAGAGTGAAATTAACGAAATATATGAAAGTTAAATGAAGGACAGTGGAAGCGAACAAATGGCGGTCGTCAATTGCAACGCCGGCAAAGCTTGCTTCACACCGAAGTCGGCAAAATGCGTTCGCAATTCAAGCGAATCGAGTTTAGATTCGAGCGAATTAAGAAAATGAGTGAATGAAGAATGCAATAAAAAGCAAAATGGACGCTAACTTACATAGAATAATGAGTGAATTGAATGCGAAAAGCACGGTGCGTTCGGAGAGGCGATTCAGACTCTACACTCGCTGCGAGAGATGCGTTTGCGTCGAGTAAACGCTAAGCGTAGCAAAGGTCACTTTGCTTTGAGTCGATTGCTGTTTGCCGCCGATTTCAGCCTTAAATTCGAGCGCCGCTTTGCTGGCTTCGAATTTCTTTTTCTTTTTTTTCAAAATTGAATTTGTTTTTGAATTTTTCGAAATTTTTTACATTTCGATTTTAGCGTTTAAATTGCTTCATTTTTCTTCTATATTATCGACGCATTCTCACGAAATAAAGTTTCTTTTTTAAAATTCACTCGTTTTGAACAAAAAACTTTTTCTGAAAAGTTTCTTTTTCAAACTTTTAAATTGAGCTATTGTTCAGCAATTTTAATTGTACTTTAGTTAAAATTAAATCAGCGAAAATGTAAACGACATTCGCTTCTTTCTGCATAAGATGTGCCATGATTCAAATACGCTTATTTGTTTCTTATTATTTCTTTTCTCTTTCATTCTCGAAATTAAAATAAAATTAGAAATTAGCGTGAAAAGTAATTTCTCGATCATAATGAAAACAATTTTGAGAGCAATTTTCTTTGAATAATCTGAATATTTATCGCCGAAATGTGTCCTCTATTTTTAAAATTGAACAATTCATAATTGTGACACTACAAAGCCGAGCAGCACTCGCACACATTCACACACGCCAAAGTGTTTTAAGTGAGTTTTTTTTCTCTCAATGAGCAAACTTGAAACACATTGAGACGATTTTTTGAGTTGAGGCCAAAAATTAATTCTTTTTCTTCTCTGCCTTTTATTACTTATTTAGCATTGTTCAGCCTTTTCGCAGCTTTATAAAGAACGAAATGTGTGCTAATTTTAACGACAGGCGACTGTCTTAATTTTTGAATTGAGTGGAATAAACGAATGAGTGAAGCGAAGTTTAGCGAACAGTTCGAGCGCGGTGAACAGATTGAAGCGTTTGAAATCGGCCTCAATTGCTACTCTCAAGTCAGCAGTCGGAATAAGGCGAAAGCCCGAAATGAGAGGCGAAGAAAGTGAGGAGCGGTGATTTTATTAGAAAAACGACCCCTTCTCATATCTCGGTTCCCAAAGCGACACACAAACGATGCTTTCGATTGATTTGCATTAAAGCGTCGAAAGAGCGACACTTTCTAATCAATTCACCAATCGAACGGTTGATTAATTAAAAGGCAACGATTTAATGACTATTGCTTTAATTTAATGGCCGTGTTTTTGGTAAACACCTGTAAATTCAAAGGATGCGGAATTACATTCCCCACACTCACCGATTTGATTCGACACATTGAAGAAACACATTTAGGTTTGCCTTTGCTTTCGGTGTTTACAGTTCATTCGTTTGAGTAATGCAATAATTGCATTGCTTTTTCGCTGCTTTCACTTCGGAGAGCAACGCTTTGCATGCATTTACCGTCGAGTAGTTGATCGCTGTTTCCCTTACTTTACAAATGTTTTCACGCAGATTTTGATTCTCAAGCGATTGATACGCAAAACGATGTCCAACAGCCAACTTGTCTTCCAATAAGTTACATTTTACGTGTATTTAGTGCAAACGAATACAATGCAAATATGCAACGAAAAGAATCTGTTCCCATAAATCAATTAAAGAGTAAATTAGGTCAAAGTTTATCTCCCGTTCCGTCGGTGACAAGCACAACTCCAACAGGTATCTATTTGTGTCTCTTTGTAATTATTCAATTTTCACATTATTTTCATAAATTTCACGGCTATTCGAAATAAAGGAAGCGAAATGGAAGAAGATATCTATGAGAGTGAATCAGAAGAAAGCAGTATCGATTCTTGGTCAAACAGAAGCACTGAGGGCGATTCTAGTCACTCGATTTTGAAGTAATTTGCCCCTCATTATTGATGCTAAAAATTATTTTTTAAATTGTATTTACACGTTTTAGTTCGCATTTTTTAGTTTAGGTATGTGCAAAGCTTATTTGAATTTTATTTCAGAATCTTGAGTACAAATTCGGTATTACCAAATGACGAACACGACAAGCCGTATGTTTGTCACATAAATGGTTGCAAGAAACGATACCGTAATGCGAACGGTCTAAAATATCACAACAAAAGCGCACATAACAACTGCGGTCATAAGAAGGAACCGTTTGAGTACGCTATTAAAGTTTAGGGGGTCAAAAGTTTTCTCATTTTCATATTATTTATAGCGCGACTAAAATTTACAAATGCCATTGCGGTAAAGTGTATAAGACACCACATGGATTAAAGAACCATTGTACGACACAACATCCTAATCAAGCAAAAAATTCTCCTGTTGTCGTTCGCTCAAATCCGAATGTTAAGATGGGAAAAGATAGTGTACTCGCAACGTTCGTGCGAATGAAATCAATGCCGTCAACTGCCATAAATGCACCTTCCTCACAAGCAACTGTACAGGGTTTACCTCTACTTATAACAGCTCAAAGCGAAGTCATGATCAAAAAAGAACCCGAAGCTTCTGCGGTTAAGGACGAAATCAATTCAGTTAAGCAGGCAAACGTGGAGTCAAAAGAGATAGTCACTAACAAAAATTGTCCGGTTATCAAAGCACCCACTCTTCAACAACACCTCCTCAGTCCTATCGTGACAAAGGCAGCTACGAAATGTTAATACTCAGTATTTTATTAGCAACGATCTCTTTTTCTCAGTGAAGCCGTCGTTTTGCCAAAAAACGTTAAAATCTAATTTTGAGCAACACGCGTATTGAAAGAACCTACTAAAGCAGTCAAAACTTCGTATTTACTGGAAACATGGTCTAGTCAACTGACTGACAATTATTACAATTACATTTTTCGTTCTGTGATAATGTAGTCATTAATGTGACAATGTGTATATGCGGCTGAACAAAGTCGCGGCGCATTTTACAATAATCAGTTATGTCAAATATGCAACCTAGAAATTAATCGATGTAAGAAATAAAATTTAATTTCAAATTGTCATTTTCTCTCGCCTATCGTTAGCGTAACACAATTAGGTTAATTCGAGTTGAATTTGATTTTAATTTGGCTCATATTTAATAATTTGCTAGCACACAGTTAATTTTAACTTTAGTTTTTATCGTCACAAGCTGGAAATCACCTTTAGAGTAAAAGCAAAAGCGTACTTTGGAGACGCGCAATACGCAGCCGGTCCCGCTCGATTCGAATTGAGAAAATGCGCGAATTTGTGTCACTTGTTTGCGTTCGCTTTTGATTCATTCACAATTCACCGCTTTTTGCGACTCATTCGAACAGTGAATCTGTGGAAAGCTTAAATGTTGCGAAGCATGTGTCCGAGTGTTGTTGCCAAACGGCGGTCGGGTATTGACAACGATTCCGAAAACCAGTCGCCGTTGAAAAAGTTGAATGGCTCAAAAGACAAAATCGAAACTCACGACGAGATGATAAAACGCATTTTAGCACAGCCATTCAAAGTGCCGATTCCAGGCTACAGTGAACCTTTGTACGGCAAAACGCTCGGCGTCCGTCTCAATGTCGGTCGTCGACCGTTGTTTGATCCTTACGAAGAAAACGCGCTCGTTTTGTACGAACCTCCATTTTTAAGCGAACACCAAAAACTCACCCGAAATCCAGATTCGATTCAAGTTCATGTGGTTGTCGACCCTTTGTTAAGCAACATCCTTCGGCCGCATCAACGTGAAGGAGTCAAATTCATGTATGACTGTGTGACCGGTGTTCAAATCGAAAACAATTACGGATGCATTATGGCTGATGAGATGGGACTCGGAAAAACGTTGCAATGCATCACATTGCTTTGGACGCTTCTAAGACAAGGTTCTGATTGCAAGCCAACTATACAGAAAGCGATGATTGTTTGTCCGAGCAGTTTGGTCAAAAATTGGTACAACGAAATTAAAAAGTGGCTCGGCGACAAGTTACGAGCTCTTCCGATGGACGGTGGTTCGAAAGCCGAAATAGATAAAAAATTGACAACATTCATTCAACCATATAATGTGCGAAACAGACTTTGTTTCGAGCCTATTCTTATCATATCCTACGAAACCTTTCGTTTACACGCAAATGTTCTGTACAAAGGAAATATTGATCTGATTATTTGTGATGAGGGTCATCGTTTGAAAAACAAAGACAACCAAACGTATATAGCTTTGAACGATTTGAGTGCGAAAAGAAGAATTCTTATTTCAGGAACACCTATTCAGAATGACTTACTTGAGTATTTCAGTTTAGTTCAATTCGTGAATGAGGGTATATTAGGTACAGCTCAAGAATTTCGCAAGAGGTTCGAAAATCCAATTCTTCGAGGTAGAGATGCGGCAGCCAGCGACGCCGATCAAGAGATTGGCAAAGAACGTTTGGAGGAACTCGTTCAAATTGTGAAAAAATGTATGATTCGAAGAACCGCGGATATCTTATCGAAATATCTGCCGGCAAAATATGAGTTCGTTGTTTGCTGTGAAATGACTTCGCTACAACAAGATCTTTACATGCATTTCATTCAATCGAAGTCAGTCGCCAATATTGACAGCAAAGTGATGAGTGCGTCGCTAAAAGCAATAACATTTCTAAAATGTTTATGCAATCACCCAGAATTGGTTTATGAAGAGGTCAAAACTGAATTAAGAAATAGTCTTTACAAATGTTTTCCTAGTGATTTCAAAGTAGACAGCAGAAGAATTGATTCTGCATTTTCTGGTAAAATGAAAGTTTTGGATCATATTCTTGCAATGATTAAATCACAAAGCAAAGATAAAGTTGTACTCGTTTCTAATTACACACAAACATTAGACATGTTTGAAAAACTGTGTGCAATGCGTGGTTATCGATTCGTACGTTTGGATGGCAGGATGTCAATAAAAAAGCGAGGAAAGGTGGTGGAAGCGTTCAATGATCCTTCGAGTTCCGATTTCATATTCATGTTAAGCAGTAAAGCAGGTGGCTGCGGTCTAAACCTAATTGGTGCGAATAGATTAATCATGTATGACCCTGATTGGAATCCAGCCAATGACGATCAAGCTATGGCCAGAGTCTGGCGTGATGGCCAAAGGAAAACATGTTACATTTACAGACTTTTAAGCACAGGAAGCATAGAAGAGAAGATATTTCAACGTCAAACACACAAAAAGGCTTTAAGCAGCTGCGTGGTCGATGACGAGGGTGATGTTGAAAGGCACTTCACTTTATCGGAATTAAAGGAGTTGTTTCGTTACGAAAGCGATTGTAAAAGTCATACGCATGATAAAATGAAGTGCAATCGATGTCTAAATGGGATACAGGTTAGAAAGCCTCCCGCTGACGCCGATTGCACGTCTGATCTCAAAGATTGGTTTCACGATCATGACAGAAAAGAGATTCCAGATGCGATGTTGAAATCTGCATGGGATAGTGGAGTCAGCTTTGCATTTCACCAAAAATCGCACGAAGCTCAGAAAGTGCCTTAAAGTGCCTGTGATCTTTGTAATTTAAAACGAAGCGAACCTTTTGTACACTTAAATAACCTTTTTTATTCACAAATAACTCAATGAATTTAATGAATTAATTATGATTAATGAATTAAATGAAACGTTATAAAAAAGCTGTCAATTAACGTTTCGTAACACTGAGTATACAATAAATTATTGTAACTGACCGGACGCTCGTAAAAATTCATCGAACGCCTCGCACACGTCGGCGTCTTGTTCGTCGCCACACGGTCCAAAATCGTAACTTTTAATTCGCAAAATTAATTAAATATTGAATATTAACAGTTACTTACTATGGATACGACTCAAATTGATTGTTGTCATAATTAATTTCAGCAACATCACCAGACGCGTACGGATTCGGTATAAATGATGCAACTGGAATTGTTTTCCAGCCGTTGTTTCGTAAATCTATGACATTTTTAATCATCTCTTTGATTGAAGCGGAAGTTTGATCGGAATCGACAAATTTTTGCAACCGTTCCACTATTTTATTTAACATCGGTGTGTTCTCCTCTAGTGTAGTTCCGCACATCTATAATTATAAATTTATTAATTACAAGTTTTAATGTTTTAATCAGATTTATATAAACTTACTTTTAGAACCATAATACAGCATTTTAAATTTTCGGTCGTTGGGTGTTCCATTAATGTTGTTATTAGATCAGCAAGTTGAGTGATGAGAGTATTGTCGATTGATCGTGATGCTAATTCGCCTATGAATAATGTTAGTCCGCGAAGATACGCTCCACGATCGGAATGAACTGCAAGATGTTCTCGTCTGCTATGTTCTCGTTGACATCTATTACACAAATGTTTCGTTTATTTGGTTTATGCGCTAGAAAGAGAAATGCAAATACCGTTGGAGAAGAAGTTCCTTGAATGATCCGCTCGATATTCTTAGTTGTAAATTTGCAATAAGATGAATACAAAAGCGAACGCCATTGTACCGAAAATTTGGATCGACAATCGCCTGCAAGCAAATTGTTTTTAACGCGAATGCATTTCAACGTTTGAAAAGCAAAAGAAACAAAACAATATAAACCTGATCTACGATTGTGTTAACAACACAATAAAGGATTATCTCTTCGTCTTCATCTATCCAATGGTTGAGAACGTCTGTGATATAAGACAGCTGTGCCTCGTACTGTGCAGGCTGAGACGATATCAGGTCAATGAATTCCTTCAATTCATTCAAAGCCACGTAGTCGTCGGCTTCACTGCGCTTCGAGCCATCAGACAAATCGCCATTTGCTTGGTCCAACCCAGGATCGCTCCACGAATCGCCATTTACTTGATTACCGCTATAGCATTGCTCGTTATTCGCAGTAGTTGTAGTTGCGGCGATACTCATTGTCGACATAAAACGTGGCACAAATGTTGGCGCGAATGGATTCAATGACTTCTTTTCACTGTTCGATGTCGAATCTGAGGCACAAACAGCGCAAAATGCAACCATGAATTATGAAGGAGCGCACAGAGCAAAGCGAGAGAAACAAAGAGCGGACGCGAACACATTTGGCACGTACCTGATAATTGATTGAAGCAATGGTTGCTGACATCGCCTCCTCCTTTGAATCCTGAGAGCGGTTCCTTGCATTCGTCCGAATTCAGATTCAGTTTTTGGGTTTCAGTCGCCAATGAGTTTACATTCACAACATTCGCAGTGTTCGGTCGTCGCAACTGCTGCTGCTGCTGCTGTACGTTTCGCACGGCACCACGACCCATTCCATGCTCTTTGCCGTATTCTTCTTTGCCTTCCATTTACATGCAATTGGTTTGCGAGCAATGCACAAACGAAGTTGAACGACGCTTCTTTCGAATTATTGTTTCGAACGTTTTTCGCGAACAGTCGACTCTTCTCTTCGCTTTAGTTTTCGACAAAAGGGGGCGATATCTCATTTGCGATCGCCGTTTGTTTTCGAGTCGCATTGACGTCGCTTCGTTCGCGTCAGGTTTGCACCCTTTTCGTCACCCTTTTCACGTTTATTTCAAAGTGCGCTTTTCAATTCAAATCAACGTCGTTTAGTTCTCTGCACTCGTCTCTTCACTTATCTATTGTTTCTATCGTCTTAAGCTTCGCTTCGAGCGATCGCATTCAATTGCTTGCTTTTTGTGTCAAAAGCACTCGTTTCTCATTTCGCACAACTTCAAACGATGTTTTTGTGTTTAATGCTCATTTTGCTTCAAGAATCACCTCATCTCTCATTTCCTCTTTTCGTTTCGACGTTTCATTTATTATTGATTTATTATTGAATCAAAGCGTGTTTTGTTACTACAGTTTGATAAGCCACATACTTTTGTTTTGCATTTTGATGCACTACATTTTGATTACACACAAAAACCAAAATATATGATAACCAATAAAGCAGGAAATAAAGCGCAAAACAATTACCCTTAGCTGTTACGCTTGCTTTCTAACCAACTTTGCACTCTTTAGCAGCTCTAAATCAAATTGAAGGTTTACCTTTAATTTTTAACTAAAATCACACACTTAAATGAGAAATATTTATGTTGTTCAAACGAAACAGAAGCAAAAATGATTTACACATGAGTTCTTACAAAACAATCTCCTGTTTAACGTCTTTATTAAGACATGCGATTTATTCCGCGCTTCAATTATTTAACGATAATTTTTGAATGCAGCCAAGTAAAAAGTAATTAAAATAACCATTTATTTCCTAGATAAACTAACAAGTGTAGGATGATTTGACTTAGAAAAGAAGCAATTTTATGTTGCAGGTAATTTTGGCAATCCAAACTCGTCTACCATTTGTCCATCCTATTGATAAATTTTTTTATAGCCTTGCCTTCTCTATTAACTGTTTAAAACTTACTGCGTTTAAACTTTCACCTGGCTCTTTTGTAGGCGCGTTTGGTGCTTTCACTTCGTCCAAATAAGATAAATCAGTATCTGCTGCCAACTCATCGCCTAAGGCTTCAAGTTCTATAGATATTTCAAAACAAATTTTGAAGAGAAAAACAAAATTAAGCAATAACTATAAAATGTTAAATATGTATACCGGCTTCCAGCTCTTCTTCGTCAACATCCGGAACTCCATAACTTCTGCCTAATGCTTCTTGCACTTCATTTGCTTGATCTAACATATCTTCTAAATCGTCTTGCAGATTCTAAAGAATTTCTTTTATGCAAAACAGATAAAAAATAAATATCTAACCTCAATATCATCGATGTTTACTTTCTTATACTCTCTTTTCATCTCTTTAACTCCGAGCCTCATTGCCTCAACCTGAAAGACACCTTTTTGTATTTTTAAACAGCTGATTTGAAAATTACTGTTGTTTTGGTGTCTTTAAGCATTTGAGTGGCAAAATTAGCTTGTTCCATATTAAATGACTGTTGCATTAAGTTTTCCCTTTGCGACTCGTACATTTTACGTTGTTTCAAAACTCGCATCGCTTTCTGTTTCACCGCATTCTAAAATCAAAAGCAAGGTTAACTTTGTTGAGCAAAAACACAATAATAACACAAATGGACGGAAGCAAGTCATGCAATCAAACAATATTTCATAATTATTTAACAGTGTTTTCCACTTGTATTATTTTTAACAGACTCGAATTACTCCTTTGCAATGATTTGCATACAATAGAAAAGCATTTCTTTGAATTCTTCGTTAGGGTTCAGTAGTTTTGGAAACTTTATAGCTTTACTAACCAAAAGTTGAAAGCATTCAACACTTAATTCAACTTTTACAAAGACTAAAATCCTTTCTTTGATAACGAAAGAGTAGAAAAGAAAGAAAGTATCAATTTTTTACTAATTGTTTTTTACAAAAAATGATATGAAAAAATCAACAGCTAAATGTAAACTGCTTCTCACTGAATATTCAATCAAGCGTTAAACAAAGCAAGCGATTGCTAAACCGTAAAGTTTCATTTTCAAAACCGATGATAGCTTTTGGTTTCCGTAAAACGTGAATTGTGTGCGATAAATACGAAACAGTTGAAAAGTTATTGAAATGGAAATTGTAAATGCAAAATGAGAACATACTTTTGCGGGACCCTCTCGCATTTTCTTCATTTGCTCCCTGTATTTTCCCAACTCGGCATCTAAACGAGCAATCTTCTTGTCGATCGATTCTCCTCTCGAATCAACCTGTGCATTGCAAAAATAAAATGAAATCGCAGATGTCAAAAAACTTAAGCAATTAACCGAGAAAAAACAAACGGATTATCGATTGCACTTCATTCAACTCACATTTGCAATACAGTCGGTGAGATTCGGTGGTGGTTCTTTGTTCTTCGAGCGTCCGAACAAACGGTTCATATCTTATCCTCTTAAAGAGAACCAGTTTATAATCCAATTAATCCTTATATTTAAGGAAACGTCGAAATCCTTCTGCTCTTCAGTACTTTTGCTCGCAGGGGTCGGTTATTAATTTTGAGCGAGCGGGTTATTGTTTTGAATTGATGAGTTATGAAAACTTTGCTTTGCATGATTTTCGGGCGATGTAAACGCTGAGATACGAACTGCCGAAAGGCCTTTTTAAGCAAAAGCTTTTTTGAAAGCGAAAGAACAAAAAAGCAACGCGATTTTCGAAAAAGCAGCAAACAGGGGCAAAGGTTAAGAAAGCGAGTGCGACGAGGCAGCGGCCCCTCAGCGAAAGTTGGGTGTGAAAATGGTGGACGCAGTGTTCGCTATAAAAGGGAAGAGTGAGCGTCCGACGGTCTCAATACGATGAGCGTTAAGCGAATGAAAGTGAGAAAGGCGATTCAATAGTGGACTAAAGTCGCCACCGGTCAGTGCGTGTTCGTCGGACGCGGAATTTCTTTGTTTGTTCGTAGCCTTGGCTGTCACTGCGCACAGTGCGCACGCGTCTCACTTGTTGCTGATTCTCCATTTCAGTGATCGGTTGAAACGAAAGAAACGAAAGCTACGAAAGCATCGTTCGTTTGAAGCGAAATCGCGGAAAAGATGTCACGCGAAAGCGAACGAGAAGTGGTCGAAACCAAGGGTCCCAATCACATTCTGCGCATAAAGGAGGACAGTCACCACGACTTGGAAGAATTGTTCCGCGCTGCGATCGGTCCCAAAGACGGATGTATACCGCTGAGCAAACCTATGCGTCAACGTAACCTTCCGGCATCGTTCTTCACGCCACCGGACACCGGCTCGAAGTCTGCTTCTCACAGTCGAGATTCCAGTTTAGACGCTAGCTTCTCGCCTCCGCCCTCAGTTACATTGCCATCGAGTCCTTTGTCGCCCGCATCGCCACCGACGGTCAACACGCGCATCGCCTGTCTCGTCAATCGTCCGAATTTAGCCGTCAATCATCTGCGAGCGCACTCATCGCCTGCTTCGTTGCAGCAGAACTTCTCAGTGGCACCCAGCAATCAAGTGAACACACAACACATCCGTCAACTGAGTTGCGACATCGAAAAAATGAAGCTCCCCGAGGGCTGGGAGATGGCCATCGAAGTTAACTCTAATCGACGTTACTTCATCAATCACAACGAAAAGACTACCACTTGGATCGATCCTAGAATCGCCATCATGCAGCAGCTTCAAGAGCAACAGAACCAGCGATTGCATCAAGAACAGCTCCAGATGCTTCAGAGTCAAGCTCAGTTGCCACAGCCACATCCACAACCGCAACCACAGCCACAGCCACAACCCCAGCCTCAAGAACAGCCTGCGCAACGTGTTGTTGTGCATTCTTCCGCCCCGTCGAGGACGACTCCTGCACCTGTAACTACAGTCAATACAAACGTGCTTCAACCCGATGAACCATTGCCTCCCGGATGGGAGCAGAATTGCACCTCTGAAGGCGCAGCGTATTTCATAAACCACCTCACGCGCACAACCACTTGGGTCGATCCGAGGATACCCATTGAACTTCAGAAGCATCTTTCTGCGAATCAAGTTGATGACCAAAGGGCTATGAGGGCACCGCCACCCATTGGTGCAACCACGCAAGTCGCGTTCATCACTGCGCTTCAGAACATCGCCCAAACGCCAAACAGTATGCAGACTACTGAAGCATTGAATCAAATTCAACGTGTTCAACAACTAGAAAAGGAACGAGAGAAACTGCGACAACGTACTCAAGAAATAAAATCTCAGCAAAAAATATTTTGTCGCACATTGGGAGAAGGAACAATTAGTCCAACTGGTAACAGAATCACGACCACAGGAGTCGATCCCTTTCTCGGAGGTCTCAGCTCTGACTGCCATTCTCGACAAGAAAGTGCCGATTCTGGCCTTGGTTTGGGACCTAATTACAGCCATCCTCATACTCCTGAAGGTATCCTAAACTCGGAGGGAGACGAAAGAAATCAAAGCACTGCCGACGATCTCGGCCTCGACAGTCTGGCGATCACTAACATGGATCTCGGCACTGAGAGTATAGAACCAGATGACATAATGTCAAGTTTACCAGAAGAGTTGAGCACAGACCTCGGCGGCGGTATCGAATTGACGGATATCGAAATCGAGGCTTACCTCTCCACCAGCAGTAGCAACAAAGAAACAAATCTTTGGCTTTAATCTGATCGCCGGAAAAAGTATGTCATTATATTGTTTTGGATAGGAAAACAATGGTTTATGATTACTTTAAACGGCGTATTCAGTGAGAATCTGGTTCATGTGCCTTAGTTTACCCACTTTGTAGCTAAAACTTATTTTAGTGCCTTAATTCTTCAACGACTGCTCCAATCTTTAGTATTTTTACATTTGATTTACGAGAAATCGATGAAAAAAGGTGTCGAAATGCAAACTGTCACATTACTACTATTATTTTCGATTATTTTATTGAGCATTATTACGTTTTATTGTTTTATTTCGCTCACACTTAGGGTCACAGTATTTTAAGATTCTATTTTTTTCTTGTGTGGTGCAGCTTTACGTCTTTGTCGAGTATCAAAGTGCCTTCATGTAACGCCTGATTTTAGACAACGGATGGGTCCTCATTTATATAAATATACTTTTTACACTCTCGGTCATTGTCCGTCCATAATTCTGTTGCTATTGAAAAGGCAGCTTATGAAATTTAAAATTTCAAGACAAGAACAAACTGTCTTTGTAAGCTTAACTAATTGTGCCTTAATTTAAGTGAAAAACAATAATAACGCTTTTTTGTATACTTATTGAGTCAATAGACAAACCCGCGCCCAGGTGCCAAAATGACTGATTCTATTCTCAGTTGTGTACATTTACAAAAGATACCAATCTTGCGTTTTTCCTAATTGGTAAATTTTGCCAACTGTTGGTCAATAATTGTCGAATTGTTGCTTTTTTGCTGGTGACGGGCCTTAATTTTTGCGTTGTTAACTTGTACTGCTCTAAACAAAAACAAAACAAAACCCTCGTACTTTCGTTGGTTGTTGTAGCAATACACACGCCATTTTTCACTGTTACAATTCTTGGACAATAAAAAGTTTTCTGTTTATTGCTCTGTTCATATGATTCTCGTACGTTGTATAATGATAATCGGCGACCATTTAAAACTGTCGATCGCTATCGCGTTTATCGGGTGATCGCGCTTATCGAATAAACAGCACAAGTTTTGCTTGATTCGCATTGAACGACGCATTATTAAAAAGTATTTCTTTAATAAGTAAATTCTAACGGAAAAACATAAATATAATTTAAATTATGCAAATTTATTGATTTGAAAATAGTTTGAGTTCATCTATTCGTCGTAATCGTGTTTCATGAATGTTTTCATTTTTTTCTCTATAACTTTAAATATGGAATGAAAACAAAGCCTTTTTCAAATGTAATTCGCTCGATTCGCTTTTCAAACAAACACTCGATTCGAAGACAAGAGGCCGTCGCTTTGCTCGTTATAAATAATAAGAAGTATTTGTGGCCATCGGGCGAACGACGGACAGCGAAATGCAGCGATCGGATCGCAATCTCATTCGCTTTGGTCATTGGCCTCTTGAAGAGCACTTGTCTTCGAAAAGCGACGTTGAAAAGCAATCGCGCAATCAACAGTAACAATTGAAGACATGCTTTTTAAACTATTGTCAGCGTAATCGTAACTCAATTTTACATCGTTTTACATTATTTATACTTATATTTACATTAAAGTAAAAGTAAACGACAGAAGAAGTTTTTTCCTTCACTTTTTGCTTGCGTTTGGTGCAAATGTTAAAGATCGCTGCGATGTCGCTGAAAATACGGTGTCTAAACTGTACAGTAGAAGAAGATCAGCTGGACGATTAGCAGGAGCGTTTCTCGTTTTTGAAAAAGAATAATGATTGCGATCAAATATCCAGAAAATGACCAACTATTATAATAGCGAAAACAGATTCAAATATTTCAAGATTCAATATATTTAAGTAATTAAAGGCAATTAGTAATTAGTACAAAAAATAATGTCGAATAAAATGTTCTAATAACAAATCCACCAATAAATAACAGACAACAGACAATTAACAGGCAATTAACAGACAAATAGGCGTAAATTAGCACCCAGAGTTCGAAAGGCATATTAGTGCTGCAATAGTGCTACGGCCTTCTTATCCATCTATTTTGCTTCCTTGTCTTCTAAGGTAAGTTCTCTTTGAAGAGGCAAAGATGTGTACTTAAATGTTTTCTTTGCTTTTGTTTTCTTTTGAAGATCATCCTACAGTTAAGTGAATTATGAGAAGATGATTACTGATGACGTCCTGTTCGCGATACCCTCATGTCTTGTCCCCTCCCGGTGGTCCTGTACAAGTCAGATTAGGCAATCTTAGAGATGCGATGGCGATGAAAAGACGGTCAGAGTAGAATTCGATAATATAAATTCGTTGAAATAAATCAATAAATTAAAAAGTGTCATTGTTTTATATGCTTTAATGTTTTCTTCAGCAGAAGCACAGGTATCGTTTCTCGTCGCGAACACGCTATGTAGAGGCAAATTCGGTTTATGAAACAAATTATGCGATGGTTACAAATCCACTGAAAATAGTTCTTTATGAAGAGGAGGAAAGTCCAAATGAGGTGATGATCGCCGGAATTTCGTCAGTGCTTCCATATGAAGCGCGCTTATGTCTTTTAACGCTTCTACTTTCGCGATTAATGTTTCCATTACAGTTACGTCCCCTTTATATGGCTTATTATGCGTTCGAGATATCTCCATCTTTAATGCCTTCAATATCGCCTGATTCAACCGCTGAATCTCCATACTACCCTTAAGACCAGGCCGATCTGCGCAGAGAACGAATACGAGATGGTTTACGATTATTATGGTTGCTACACTCACCGGGTGACAAAAGGACGTATGCAGAAAACAATGCTAATTGTACTTCGCTTAATTTCATCTCTGCTATACACTTTGCGAAGTCGAACACCGACGTAACCAATTTCATTTCGCTTGTGTCTGTAAAAATAGCTTTTTATTTGAACTTGGAGTTATTCACTTACCTGGCGTCATGAACGCTTCTTTCGGCATAAGCGTCAAGCTATGCGGATTTTGACAATCGCCGAATAATATTTGCTGCGTGTTTGTATCAATATATCTACTCATTCGAAGGCAACTCAATTCAAAACTTCCCGTCTTTAGAAGAACTATTTGATCATCTTGAGTCAGCTTCATGAAGCCGGGAACCATTTTAGCGAATTCGATTATGTTCTGAATTATGGCGGTTAGTCTATTCGCACACTCCAACCACAAATCTTCGTGAGTCTGTTGGTATGACGAAATAATTGCGTTAAAGGTAATTGAGAAATTAAATGTTCTTTTGTTGGGAACGGCGAACTCGGGAGAAAATTCCATAATTATCTCAAACGAATAAATGTGTTTTGAATTTTCTTCGAGAGAACGTTCCAACAAATTGGTTAAATAATTGATCAAATATATACCATGTTTTTGAAATACATAATTCTCGAGAGGTCGGGAGGCTTCCTCATGAAGTCGGCAATCTGATCGGTCGAGAACAGACAAGTTCTCGTGTGTGCGTCGGCCACAGTCCTCGCTAATAGTTCTGCTTAAGATTTAGCAGTTCACTATTAAGTCAAGCGAATTTTTTGGCTTACCAATATGAGAATTGTTGCTGATTGTTTGTGAGACAGTTGTAGTCGCAAGGCTATTCGTATCGGGCACTGTGTCGATGCTTTGTCTCTGATCGAAAGTTGTACTATCGACAAAATCGTTAGGGTTTCCGAGTTCAAATGTCATCACGTTGGGTGTGTACGCGTACCCATTGGATCCGTCGTAAGTGCTCAAATTACCATTGTATGAGGTGTACCTGCAGTCAATGGAAGCAGAAAAAATTTAATGAAAAGATTAGTGTAATAGAATGTGGATAGTACGGCCAGACGTGAATTACCCTCCGTTAATGTAGGGCGCAATTTGATTTGATGAGGACGGCTGTTGAGGTTGCGGTTCGAATACTGAGCTGTCTGGCGACGGATCCGCTGGTGTGGTTGGCGGGTGCGACGGTGTCGGAGTTGTCGGTTGTGGCGGTCCCCCACTAGACGGCAATGGACCCTGTGGACGGACTAGTTGGGCCCGATGAAACCGGACCTCATCTTCTACTTTTTCTCGTTGCTTCTTTGACATTCTTCCGAATTTCACAGCTGCGAGGCGAATAAAAATGATCAGACATCATTAACATTGAGCAAGCGAATAAAACTTTCGCTTACCATCTCTCGACATGCCGAGAGCGAGACATTTTTGTAACCTGCAATATTGGCAGCGATTGCGGTTTACCCGATCGACGACACAATTCTTCTGTCTCGGACATTGGTAGTTAACCACACTTGACTGACTTCGGCGAAAGAAGCCCTGAATGTTTACGTTGTGAAAACAATTAGAATCAAATGTCGAGAGAATGTTTAAAAATGTCAGCGATGACAAGCAACAAGGCTTGAAATGCGTTGTTTTATTTAAGATATTACGAATTTAAAAATTGTTCATTCGAATTTCTGCTCCTTCTTTCGCAGGTCTCGATTGCAGAACTCTTTAATCGAGTGACGGAAAATGCGAAAAAAGCTGTGCGTTATTTCCATCAATTAATTTCGTTAAAAATATGAATTCGTTCTCGAATCGAAAGTGAATGCATTCAATTACCTTACAGCCTTCACAGGTGATAACCCCGTAATGAACACCCGATGACTTGTCGCCACACACTTTGCAAGGAATTATTTCAATTTGTGCTGTTAAATTAGAGAAAAATGCGAAATTAAAATTGAGTTTAAGTGAGAAAGTAAAAATTTGAAAAATTGTTCGCAAAGCGCGACCAAATTGTGGCGAGGTGTGTGCTGCGTTCTGTTGTGTTCGGCTACGCGTTACGCGAAAAAAGTTGGGGAAATTCGCGAAAAGTTTTTGTCTCGCATTCTTTCAACGCTCAGAGAGACGAGAGGCCATTTTGAAGGCCGTTTGCCGAATGTACTTCGCTTTTCTTTCTTTCTGCTCTCAACTTTCTCGTCACAAATCGCGAATGAAAAGAGCGAAAGAAAATGCGAAAATGATTGCACCGTGCAGTATGAACGAGTTAAGCGCTCTGCTGTTGGAACGGGCGCGAGTGGTGAGCGCGGACTCGAGCGGAGGCCGTTCTCGGCGCGTATTTGCACAGTTGCCGCCGTGTGCTTAATGCGTTTGTTTGTGCACAGTGTGTGTGTAGCGTTGAATGTGTGCGATTGCATAACGCACGGATCAATGGACGCAATGAATGAGTTGGCAGTCGACAGATGCAAACACATATTCGACTGCGACACGCAGAGGCAGAGATGCATGGAGCGGAGATAGACGACGACACCGCGAGTAGGAGTTGCATTGAAGAAGCGTTCGCTTCTTGACGTAAGCGTTTATGGGAAGGACTGTGCTTCCGAAAAAGTGGCGAAACGTCATTTGGTTGTAGTGTAGGTCAAAGAACTCTGAGCTTAACCAGGATTCTGACGTCAATTGACCTATTTCCGAACCCGGAAGAAATGAACGGAGAGGAGGCGCTTCGCAACAGACTCGATGCTCTTTTTTCGAATGCACACTCAAATACACACCGAACACCACTGTTCCTTCTACTCCTCTACTCTTCTTTTTCGGCTATTTTTAAGGCGCAAAACAGCAGAGCGGCGAACAGAGAACACGAGCACTTCTTTCACAATCCATCACCAATTATATTGGCGAAAAATAAATGAGAGAACGAGAAGAAAAGGGCAGCGAAACGCTGCTTTATTTGTATTCTTCTTCGCAAAAACTCTCCTCTCGTGTTTCACCACTTCTTTGCTTTTACGCAGACATAAGCGAACGACTGCTAATGTTAACTTGGCTGCATTTAATCCTTTTCGCGGATCTGTCATTCAAATCGCGGCTTTCGCAGCTTCGGTCTTCCTCTTGTTCGCAATCTCTCGCGATTGTGATCGCCGACAAGTAATCAGAAAGACGATTAAAAACAAGAAACGCATCGAATTCGAATTCGAATTCGCGATTGAGTTTATTTGCCGCGTAATCATTTCAAAATACATTGCTCTCAGTTTCGCAAACGCTCGTACACTCGCTGCGTTCAGACGCAATGCTATGCAATATTAAATTTAAATTTAGAGATTATTGTGAAGTGCTGTGCGATAATTAAGCCAGAAATCACAACAAAACTCTGTGATTTTGCAATGCCTCGGAAAACGAGAGCGTTTTTCAAATCGCTGCGTTATTCGGGGCAAAGAAGTTCGCAGCAATCGATTAATTGATACAAATGCATCGCTCTGTAAAACTATTTTCGTCGATATTTTGGCAATGCGTTTTACGTGCGGCACAATTATGAGTTCGCCCTCCGCTCGTTTCGCCGTTGCTCGACACAATTAGTGAATTGCTGCGATTGTGTTTGCAGCGAGTGATCAGCTTTTGTCTTTGCATTCTTTTCGCTCAGTATCTCGATAACGCACAAGTGTTTATTGTAAATAAAAAGCAATGAAGTAACCAAACGCACACGAATACATAGGTGCACGTAATAAACAAGATGCTTGTGTAGAATCGTAACATGGACGTTAGTGCAAATTGTGATGTACGGCTGAAAAGTCGCTCATAACTCGATGGCTATTGTTTGCAGTGAGGTGAAATGATGCTTCAATAACTCAATTCGCTGGCTAAACAATCGCTGAAATATTTGTTGGTGTGAAGAACAGAGAAAAACAGATGCGATCTATTATTTGCGCTTTGCGTTCGCTGCTTCTCTCGGTTTAGCTCCACTTGATTGAATATATTGTAAAAAATGCGATGCGTTTCATACGCTTCACGTTCTTGTTGAAACCATAATCTCATTTGCTTCTATCATTCTCTAAATTACTCTCAATTAACTCTTCTGCTCTGCGCTCGCTCCTCTCCTCACCAGAATCGTGTTTGGAAATCGAGCGAGAAGCGAGCGGAGAACACGCAGCGTGTAATATTTAGGATCGATCGCGAGAATCAATCGGCATGTATTAATTGCCTTCAGGATGTATTTCACAAAAAACGAAACAAGCTTTTTTTTAACGACAACTACTATTGCCCCGAGACTCGAATATTATGATCGCATAACAGGATGGTTTTCGGAAACTGGGTCACTGGGATTACGGATCTTCCGTGTATGTTTATTGCTAAATAGCGAACAAACATTTACATGAATACAGGTTCATACTGTCGGTATACATTTTTTATGAATTTTCGACTGTTTTTCTATTATTATTATTAGGTTCGTACATTTTCTAGTTTAGGCCAACGAGAAGACGTAAAATCCCGCAAACAAACAGTCGAATTGCGCAATTATTAATTGATGAAATAGATTCGCTGTTAATCGCTATTTTACATTTTCGCTTTTGAGACGAGCAGCGATTGAGTTCTGGCTTAAAAGAAATACAAAAACAGATGAAGAGAGAAGAAGAAGGCGCAGGAGAAAAGATTTTCGCACGAAAAGGGCGAATATTTACATGTGTCTGAGGGTCAATGACCCAATCGAGTGCGTAAAGCAGGAGAAAAATGCTTGTCGAAATTCTCCGAATTCGACCAGAATTGAAAAAAGAGTAAATCGTAAGAAGAAACGCTTCGTGCTTCTCCCCTACCGCCAACCACCGAAAGCATCCTTCCGCGAGGTCGTAGACTTTCTCGTGTCTCCCTTTTCCTTCTCACTCTGTACTCGCTTCGCACAAAGAAGCTGTGTTTACGATTAGCGCAGCAGAAGCAGTGATTGAGTAAAGCGGAGGTAAGCGTAGAGAAGCGAGCGGATCGGTGTTCGGGGCAGATTTGGCTGTATTGAAATGCGATTATTAATTACGAGCAGAATGCGACGATTGGACGGAAAGGCTACAACATGCTTCCGTGTGTTCATTCGCAATGTGAAATGCATTGTGTGCGTTCTTCGTACACATTATGAGCGCAGAGTGAATTGTAAGCTCGGTTTACTGTAAAAGTAGGTCTTTTGTGACTGCAGCCCGAGGCGAACAAAATCTCAGCCATTAGCAGATAACTCGCTTTTCTTATTGTTTTTCGAAAGATAGGATTATTTAATATAAAGTATATTAGTAGTGTGTTGCAGGAAGTCGAGCTTTTCATCTCCAATCAGGAAGTGTTTTTTTGCTGCTCACTTCTTGCATGTTCTCTGTGTTTGTGGAACCTCTCTCTCTCTCGTTCTCTCTCCGCTCACCCCGCAATCGAAGACGCATACTGATGATTATAATGATAGGTGTATGCAGTTAGTCGCAAAAACTGAGCGAGAGACTGGTTCTTCAATAAAGCGCGCAGTAATAATAAAAAAGCAGTTTTTCCCACTCGAAAGATCAGGCAGGCAGTTGAGTGAGTAAGTGAGCGAGTGAGCGAGCGAGCGAGAGAGAGAGAAGCCTTCAGGTGCAATGGCCGTATTACATAATTCTTCGCTGACACAGATACATAGTGAACACAACTGGTTACACCACTTCTCACCTGAACTCAGCACAGAAACCAACAAATCTTACTCCTTAATTGCGTCGAAATGTGCGTTTCATTATTTAACAAAAAAAAGTAATCAACGCTTTACGCTCGAGGAAGTAAACATTTCCGAATAATCGGACAGCGCCGTCGCTCGTGCGGAAATTTTCGCTAGCTCACCGCGCTCTCTCTCCTCTCTCTCTCTCACTTCCCTCTGCCGCTCATCTCGTCGCTCGTATTCAAAGTGGCTTCTTCCCTCGATATTATTGCGCTTTGAAATTCTTATTTCGCTTCACTACATTAAATGAAAATTGCTGCGTTCGCGGCTCTCGCGTTTTTTTTTTCGAGAAGAAAGAAAACGCTAAACAATACGTCGATTAGTGACATAATTGTGAGAGAAACGAAACAAAACACAAAAAACAGATGAATTCGCAGTTGTATTCGCAACAAAAGAAATTAATTTTTCAATTCAATTTTGCTAAAAAAGTAATCAATAGTAAATGTGCTTTCGAATTTCGAGCGATCGATTCATATTTAGAAATTAAAAATCTGTACAAATGCATAAGAAAACGGCACGTCGATGTTGTCGAGTGCCCGCAATGCGTCGGCGATCATTCGCTCCTCTCCACAATTACGCAATTCACTGCGACGAGAGAGAGAGAGAGCTGAGTGAGAGGAAGAGAGAAAAGAGTGAGATAAGTGTGAATTGGAAATAGCGAAAGAAAATGTTAAGATAGAGCAGTGAAAAAAAAGGTGCGCGATTTTAAGTGCGGCGCTGTATATTGAAGAGTGAATAACCCATCAATAAACAAATGGAAATGAAAGCAGAAAAGGCAATGTATTATGCATTGAAAATAAATACAATATCAATAAAACGCGAATGCAAATGCGATCAATTCAGAGAAAATTGAAACAAAACAAGTACGCGGCAAACGACGTGTTTATTGCTGCAGAAGTGAGCGACAGAAAAAAATAATTTGGGGAAAAAATTTGAATTCGTTTTACTAACTTTTCGCTTTCGCTATTATCATTTCTTCTTCTTTCTCCATCGCTTCGTGTTCATTTTAGGTACAGGCAGAAATTAAACGCGCACAATTTTCCTTCTCGCGCGTAGCGCATATTTTCCTGCTTCATTGCAGTAAATTTCGAGAGTGCAAACAAACAAAAGCAGCGCTTCATCGACCGCTATAATTAACTGTTCTACTTCGATTCTATTCCAACGCCAAATCAATGCAATCGCTCGACAGTGGAAACCCAAGTAGCCCTTCAACCTCTAGAGATGCGAGCTACTTTTGCGGCCTTCGTCTGAACTATTTAGCACAACGGAGGACTACGCGGTGCAATTGGACATTTTATTTAGGACACTGTCCATCGGTAGAGCAAAATGCATTTATTCACTATGTTAATTGATTTAATCGCATTTTAAATTTAATTTGGATTAAATTTTAATTTTAACTGTGCACTTTAAGTGCAAATGCACATAGCACACCTGCTCGCCCTGATCGCAGTCCCCAACGATGAGATTTAAGAAACTGACAATGTGTATTGATCGGCAGACACGGAAGCGGCTTCACACAAGACCGGATCGCATAACAGCATTCGTTTTTTGTTCGTTTTATTTTTGGACATTTTTCGCATCTTTCGAATGTGACAACCTCTCTCTCGACTCTGTGCACTGGAGGAAATGCGGAGATGAGGAAGAAATAAGCAGGCAGAGACTTATTGTTATGCTTTTTCTGCGATTCCAAAATGAATGGCAAGGAAAGAGCTCGTCTATTATGAACGCGCGAAACATTTGGCCGCAAAGAAAATCGGTGTCGCAAACACGGCGCTCGCATTGTGCTATCGGCTGCAGTCAATATACACAATCGACTGACAGACTATTTCGGGTTGTTTGGGTGTCCTCTCTCCCCTTCTACACTCCACTCTGACCTTCCCTATCCCGTGACCTGAGGCGAGTGAGAAAAGAAGAAACGCGGTGCAGACGCTTCAAACTTGGATATTATTTTGGTGCCTAGGAAAGGCTTGAGTGTGTGTAGCGGACTTTTACGACTCTCGAAAAATTAATGATTCGTGACACCATTCTTTGTGCACTATGCAACGGATGCTTACAACAGCAGAAAACCGCATTTCAATATTAAAGCACACTGCGCCCATAAAACTCGGTTAGACTTAAGGAGTGCAATCGGAGAATCGTTTATTTACATTGTGTTTGTTGACGATTATGCGATCGCAAATGAAGTGGAGCCTCGAAATGGATTTGAAAGGAGTGATTGCAGAAACGTTGTAATGAAATTATGGGCAAAGAAATTTGCACGTTTAGGAAAAAAAGTAGTGCGCGTTTCCATAGAGTGATGGTAGTCAACGAATGTTACATTTTACAAATTCATTGCACTGTTAGACTGACTGCGAGCGAATAAAAATCAATATTGAGCAACAACACACATATACACACATAGATATATACATACAACACACATACACGCATAGAGAATACGGCTGTGATCTCACAAAGTGATCAATGAAATCGCACTACGCACGTCAACAAATCCATCAACGCAATTATATAGCTTTGCTTACATTCTTTTTTACAAAATCACATGTAATTGTTTTCTTTCGCGAAACGTGCGATACAAAGTTTTCTCTTCGTGTGTAGTATGTGTGCTGTGCGATATAAGAAAATTGAGCGCAGCAATTGCATAAAAAAGCGATTACATCGCGCAAAGCGGAGAATGGCAAGAGCGAGCAGCGAAACATTCAGCACATCTAGTCGCCTCTCGCAGTACACTTTCGCGCCTTCTGCGAAACCAAACTGCAGATACGCACAGCAGATGAATGCTGTACTTGAACACATTTACGAGAACAACAAGAGCGATAAAAAACAATTTTCATAATTATTTATAATGCTGTTTGCGAGTGTAACACAATAAACGGGCGCTGCTCGTCTATCGCACCGTTTTCGCCGAATTGCGGCGCGAGAATGTCGTGAAGCGCACCGTTTCTGGACGGTTGTGCACTTTTCTCGCTCGAATGTAAGCAATGGCTGCTAATTCAATTTGCGTTCTCGAGTGCGTTTCGCAATACGGATTAAGGCGCGCGAAGAAAAAAGTTGCGCGTTTTGCAGCAGCTTTCATCTCGCGCGGAATGGGTTAGGCTTCAAATTCAATGCAAATCAGCGTTATTCACTGCGACTACTGAATGCTAGCTATGCCTTCTTGTTCTTGATACGAACACACAGCAACTGCGACAAACGGGAGACAAGGAGCGAGAGCAGAGCGGTCCGCGAGAAAGAATAAGAAGCGGGATGCTATTTAACGGACCAGGCGCAGGTGTCGAGCGTAATTTCTTTTGGGCGATGAAAGGGTTCAAGAAAGGGCTTCTATCCTGTTGCGAGTCTAGCAATTGTCGAGAAGCGATGTCTGCGAATGCACATTAAAATTTCGACGGGCTGCTTTTGCATAAAGGACACGCTTTTCGGGCGAAAAGCGCAAACAACGAATGGAAGACGGAAAATGTATGCGAGAAACTCGAATCGTGTTTTTTGAACGTGTATTCCACTGATAGTTGTGCAGAAATGCGAAGCATTAAAAATAAGCGAGAGAAGTGGCGTAAATAACAAAGACACGCACAGCACAATGGCTAAAATCGCTTCTCCGAAGGGATGCATCTTCTGAAGCAAGTCAAGAGCAAAAAGCATTGCAGCGCTTTTGGCAGTATTCCCAAAGCTAAAAATACTTTCAAGAAGAGCTCGAATCCCAATTCAGGCTTCTTCTTCCTCCATTGGACTTCGTGTCTTGCCAAGAAACCGAACGCTGCCACTTCTTCTGCTTCGGCACTCGTACACACCGTTCGCTTACATAACGCCGCAACCAAAAACTCTAAAAGTGCCGCAGAGACGACAAACGTTGTAGCGGAGTGCGGAAACAGTGTGCGCTCTTCGCTGCTTCTTTCTGCAAATCATCGCTTATTAAATGCTTTGTGATGAAGGCGAGCGCAGAAAAAAGAAGAGAAGAGCCATTGTTTTCGCTCACTCACTAGCTCGCCCATAATTTTGCTCCTCTGTCTGCCCGCTTCTTTCGCGAGCTCGCTGTAAATTGATCTGACGAACACGAAACGTCAGCTTAATAACGAAAAATAATTTCTTGCCGCTGTCAATAGTGATATCGGTAATTGAGAGCGTACACGAGCTAAAAGTGATTTGCGTTCTACACAAACTCGCACAGAAATCTTGCATGGAAACTCTGTGAGCGGCTGAGATTTTGCCCTCATTGTGTGTCGAGTCTGTGGAAGAATGGTAAGGTTTCGATGAGGTGGAAGCGAAAGTGAGCAGCAGCGAAATTGTGAATGAAAATCGAGCGTTTGGCTGCTCGAGCGATTGTGTGTTATATTTTATTAATCTGGAGCATTAACAATATCCTGTCAGCAATTGCATATTTGAGAAACTCGCGAGGCGCACACAAACACTTTCTTGCAGAGAAGAAAACGCCAGACACACGCTGCATCGCGAGAATGCTAGCTAGCTTCATCGACGATCGTCGGTATGCGTTTCCTGCTAAACGCTAACTTGCGGCTGCTGCTAGCACTGCGGTCTCGGTCTGGGCACAATTCGCCGTTCGGCGGTACTGAAGGCTGGCGGCGATGAGTGAACAGCAGAGACGCTATGCACACAACACACTGTCAACGGACTGTAGGATGGCAACGATTGCGAAGGGATAAATTTGCAGCGCAAACATCAAACGCGGAAGTGTCTGTTTGTAAATAGCGACGTTTCGGCTATATATCGATGAGCGATATCATTATTTTTTCTCGGGTATCTGCACGCCACTTATTTACTTCTGATTTCAATAAACTAATGTTTTAAAAGTCTGCGAACGTGAAAGCGAACGCATGGAACTCACTGTAAACGAATGCCGTACCTTTGATGGAACCCGAAGAGGTTTGAGGCTGAGCCACTTCCACTTTAGTGTAATTACTACTCCACGACATGGATAATTGCGAGACGAATGTGAAGACACTTTGCTTAGCTTGAAAATTAGTCGAATTCGAAATTTGATTCTAAAAAGCTGATTGAAAAACGGACAAAATTTTGACACGCGAGCGACAAAAAATAAAACGTTCTAATCTGCGTTAAAATTTGCGAATAAAGCACTTTGATCAGATTCAAACATTTACCGAGCCGGCAGCGGGCACAAGGTCAGCGTCGGCCGTCGTGTCCCGCGAGAAATTCGCTGTTGATGCAGTTCGAGGAACTCTTCGCTTTCGTCGTCTTATTTTTCGCGAAATATGATTATACTATTATTTTGGAACACTTTCACAGACAGTGAGTAGTTGCTTCTGTCGATGTCCCCGACATATATGCCAACATTGGTGAGACACACACACGTGAACGAGGAGATTCGCGATGCTGTAATACTCAGGCACATCGACTTACACCGCGATCAATCGAGAGCGGACACTTGACGCGAGCGAAAGTACGCGCGATGGCCAGTCCGTTACTTTTTTTCAGAAGCGCGGTGCGGAGAAGTATAGGCGAAGATGATCACGATTAACCCTTTTCCGAGCAGAACTTTTCACTATGCATCGCCGCGAGTTGGTCACCAGCAGAAAGAAGAGAATTGCGTACGAATTACGTACGCTACGAAATGAATTATCCTTTACAGTGGGTCACTGCAAATGTGTGTATATGTGTTGCAACTGAGGCTGGCGGCTGCTGCTGCTGCATCCAGTCGCTGCATCCAGTCGCGAGTGGCACCTGTTTACTGCACACTCTATCGAAGAAGCAAAGAGCACAAGTTAAGTGAATGGCAGTTGAGTCGAACAGACCGCGAGACAAACACACACTCGGAGCACAATTGCCGCATTGCCATTCATCGTCCTATCAAAGAGCACTCCTTCACTCGCTTCCTCACCACTTCTGCACAGCTCCAGGGACAGTTCACTGTTTCGACGAGGGGGGCGCTCGCTGCATGCTTATGCAATCGACCGCCGTTAGCTGCCCTCTACGCTTCCACTCGCGATCGACCTATTCGCTCCCGCGCAGCTCTCCGCTCGCGGTGTGTGCCACCTCGCGGTGTCCGACCCGCCCTGGCGTTGCGACTCCGTACCTGCCTTGCGAACAGTTCGCTCGCTCTCGCTTAGTGCGAACAAAAAACGCAATGAGTGCGAACCGTTTTCTCGCTAACTTCAGTCGCTAAGTTGCCGCTTAGAAAATTTGATGGCCCCGAAAATAGCAATCATAAGAAGAAAAAATCGTTTTTCAAGAAAACTAGTGTTGCGCACACAACAATAGCGAGACATGTATTTAAAAATCCGGCTGTAAAAAGAAGAAGTAGACGGGTACGACATGGTACCGAGTTTCGGATGGCGTGCGCTTCAATTGATGCATGCAACTTTGAGACCAGGATGAGAAGTGAGCACAGGAGAGCGGCAAGCGAGAGACAGAAGGCTGTACCTGCTCTCTGCAATAGACGCGACCGGAGAAGAGAGAGAGAATGGGAGAGAAAGGCGAGCGAATGAAGAATGCGGTAGTTATACTTTTCGCGTACAAATATTTTCTCGATGTATTTTTATGTATAAATGTGTATTTCTGCACAACAGCGAATGATCAATGAACGAGCGTCTGTCGGTGCGAGTGTGCGGCGGAGAGAAGGCGCATTCGCTGCCGCACTCATCGCGATCACAGTGATGAAATGCAAATTGCGCTCACTGCGTTCACCTCTTTCGCCAGAAATGAAACTGGGTGAAAATCGCAATTCACGAAACGCATCTCGCGTTTCGCAGAATTGCGTTCGAACTGCACTGCACATGTAGACGGCACTGCAATTTGCACCACTGGCGATCGACCCGCGAAAATGATTCGCAAAAATGAGCTCGAAATGAACGCCTAAAAGTTCGCTGCTTACGAACAGAAAACTATTAAATATCGCTGCATCAAAATTCGTTAAACTTTGCATTGTTTAAATGGGTGGAGTTTTCCTAATCGTAATTACCACTGATTGCAGTGAACGAACGCGCAGATTGTTCTCTTCACACATACCACATAACAGAGGAGCGAGAAGCACAAATAGCGACTTCGGACAAGCGGTGGTCGCTCAGCGGGCGAACACGGCGCGCTGCGGCTGCAAACAGTGCGCGTGTCGGACTCGCATCACGAACGCTTTTGCTCTCGCGTGCGCGTGCAATACGCGTAATGCGAACAGTGGCACGCGGAGAGTGCGATGCTCATTCGCGAATTGACTGCTCTGTTGAATCGGTTAAAAATTGGTTAACGAGCAAAAAGCTCTTGGCAAGGCCGTCGTTGCCCCACCCTCGATTGCACCGCGTTCGGGTTTCCTGTAAAAAAAAGCGCGAAGCGAAGGCCAGAACACACCAAAGCTTCGATTTTTTTTATTCATCTCGTCGCGAGAATGTTAATGCACATTTCTTAAATATTATAGCGCCCAGCTTTTCGCGTTTCATCTATTTTCCGTTCGCAAAATTTTACAATCGATTGCGATATTTTCCGCGAGTCATTCGTTTCTCGCTAAACTGTTGATAATGAGAATTACGCAACAAAACTCAGTCGCAGCGCATTTTCCGGGTCCAGTCACCACGAACACGGGTCAACCCCGCGAGAACATCGCGTGAGCGCTCGTCGCGTCAATCTCGCTATCGAGCATAAATTAATGATTATGCAATTTAATTGTTGTCTCGAATTTGGAAGTGAGCAGGAAAAAAAATGAACGCAGAAGTGAATTTTTTGTTTCGCTAATAAATGAGTGCAATACACGAGACCGCATAATGCAATGTGCACTGACGGCCGTCGTGAGTCGATCGCTTGCATTTTACACTCTTCTATCAAATTATGGCCGCGAAACTGCAACACTTTGCCGTGTATTGAAAAAACTTACTTCGCGCTGTTGTTTCAATGCTTAAGACCCACCTTTTTGTTGTTGTTTATCAGCGAAGACAAATATTGTGCGTTTAAGTGACACTGTTAGTCCTGTCAGATTTTCTTTCGTCAAAGCGCAAGCAAAACAAAAAAAGTTGAAGTTAATTTTTTGTAACGAACTTCTTCACGCTAAATTAGTTGCGAACTTTATACGTATTAGCTTAATAATTAAATTTAATAGAAATGCTCGCCACGAAACCCGCCCGTTAATTTTTGCGAGAAATCGGTGAATAATGAGCAAAAATTTTAAAAAGTTTGTGCAAAGAGAAAAAATTGTTTTTCGCGACTTTTTTTACGCGTGAAAATTATTTTGGCCTCAATCACCGCCTTGGAAACGTCACTTTGTTGTTCGATGCCATTACGCAAGAAAATCATTTTAATTGCTGAATATTTATCGTGAGTCGTTTGAAACAGCACCGTTTGCTAATATTGCATAGAACGCTTTTTACAATTCATTTTTGAATACGAACGCTGCTTTCTAATTGCGTTTGTTGTGAGCAGATAGAAATTGAAAATTTTCGTTCGCTCAACTTTTAGCATTTGACAATGAATGGTTAAGCTTAAAGCTTTAGTTTTTCGTTTTATTCGAGAAAAAATGACTCAAATTAACTCTACTTTTTAACAAGCGTAAATTCTAAATTAGTGCAATTACAATTCACCGTTGATCGATTGTTAAACAATTGTTTGCAATATACAAATGAAAAAAATGCATCACAACGTGTGTACGTTTAATTTTGCGGTCTTTTGTTGGCTATCCTTAGCGAAAACCGCTTTTTGTTCGGCAAAATTGTTTGCGCAAATATTTGCGGAACTTTTTTTTTTTAGATTTCGCAGAATTTGCTTTGAAAGTGCAAAGCGTATGTAGACAGCACTACAATTTGCAACATTGTCGCTGCCACCGCCGAAGAAGATAAATTGCATTGATCGATTCGCGCTGCTCACTCTTTAATGTGTTTAGATTATTAACCGGGCAAAAAAATTGTTAAAATAAATTAGAAACATCGAAAACGCGTGAACCGCAAAGTTTAGCAGCGCGCATTTGAAGCCGCTCAAATGGCTTGACCTGAGCACAAAATCGCCGCAGAACAAAAGCGACAAAAGCCGACCGAAGACAAAATTAAGAACACTCGCGAACTCTGGGCTCTCGGTAATGATGAATTGCTTTGTTTCGATTGAACTCCTCCTTAACTCCTTCGTACCAATGTCCATTT
>NCKU01000537.1:0-38849 GCA_003675995.1 Dinothrombium tinctorium | reverse complement strand
GGACCAGGATTATAATGAGCGACGGAAAGAGAAGATATAGTTAGCAGAGCAGTAGACGAGTTCGAATCTAATTTCTCAAGTTGGCCATCTAAAGTGATGTTGTTGAAAGAGGTAAAGATGGCATTGATCAAAGAGCAGTTTTCTGGTATTTCTATGTCACTGTGAGCAACAATTTGGAAATGGTAATCTGTAGAAAAATGTTTATAAGAGCTTGAGACAAGTAAAAAAAAGTTGATTTTACCGCAGTATGGTTCTTCTCCGGACATTTTCAAATAAAAACAAGTGTTGTCGAACGAAACAGATGGAAGCTGCTGTGGACTCGAGAACAGTTGTACATCTTGACTCATAAGCTGACATCGGCCGTTATCGCACGATCCACATCTTCCTTTGAGAAACTCATCATAGCTTTCACACTGATAGGCGACTGGTTGACAATCGCC
This sequence comes from Dinothrombium tinctorium, assembly GCA_003675995.1. Taxonomy (NCBI): domain Eukaryota; kingdom Metazoa; phylum Arthropoda; class Arachnida; order Trombidiformes; family Trombidiidae; genus Dinothrombium; species Dinothrombium tinctorium. Next base: position 38,409 of record NCKU01000537.1, on the reverse strand, counting down.
GTATTTAGTATAATCAAATTTATGAGCAACTAGAGCAAACATATGGCTGCAGACTACATAAATTTTCGAGTGAATGAGTATTCGAATAATTTCATAACTTACACGTCCAATGTTCACAATCATAAGGTTGATCTCTGCCACCATTTGGACAAAAGTCAACGGTACCACTTAAACGAGTGGTTCCTTAATGATTATCATTAACTTTTACTTAATCATTGATTTTAATTTGCTTATCTTACCAAAATTTCCCATATTCGAGTGAACTAGTATAACTGAACTTGCATCGCTAGAATTAATGTGAAGTGAATGATCTTCAAACTCAAAGCAAGGCGATGCAGGATCAAAAACTGCAATAGAAAAAGGGATTAAATTCATTTTATATTTTGAAAAAAACATTACCTAAAATCTCTGCTGCTTTTACACCAGTTAATTCTTGAATGGCTCTTCCTGTGAGACCAAACATTTGTCCTCCCAAACTTCCGGCCATCATTCGAACAGTACTTACGTTGAGTCCACGTGTTTTCATTAATTTTTCTACTAAAAAAGCTGTTTGGTAAGCAACAGTTTGTATATTGGCAACAGCTTCCCAATAATCGCCCATTGAGCCATCCGAGTAGTCGACAAGTATAAAGTTGACATTTTCGAATTTGTTCAAGTACAAGTCTCGCATCTCCTAAAAATAGATTGATTGCTTACTTAATAATATTTTATCATGCTGCTTACATCATAAAATTCTCTAGGTTTTAAATCTAAATATCCATGAGACATGAAAACAGTAATGCCATCCTTGTTGAACGGAGCGTCTTCTAGTCCTTCAAGTGTGTGATTCAATTGAAAACCTAATTTTCTGTTTGTTTCCGATGCGTTGTTGTAAAACAAAAATACAGTTTCCACTAATTTTGGGCTAGTGCAGTTTTTGCGATCATTCCAGAATCCGAATGAAAATTTTTTCAATCCAGCAATCATCGAATAAGTTTTTGCATAAATGTTGTTGATTCTTCCGATATCCTTCTCATCACATCCACATACATTTGGTAGGCAGCCAATTCCATCAACAAAAACATTACCTGCGTCACATTTATTATTTTCTCCGGCGCTAAAATTTCTTTTTGTTAAGAAATAGAAAATTAATATCAAATTCTTTATATTCAATTTCAAGTTTAATTACATTAGCAAGTAAAATGTGATTAATGAGAAATGAATCATTTTGAATTTCATCGTTGAATCGTTCGCTGTAATCGAAATTGATGAATATTAATTTAAAATATTTTTATATGAAATATAAAAATTTCATTGTAAAGTTTTGCAGTCAGCATTATAAAAGATTTTATGATCAATTCAGATGAAAATTTTTAGAAAGCTTTTACAATGTTAACGATTATTGCCATCAAAGTGAAAGAGCAGATCATTCATGAAGTTTAATTTTTATTCATGATAGTTTCGTCAAAATTTTTCGCTTTTAATTTTTATTTTCTAAAGATTATTAATCAATATTTTATTTTTGATAAAATAAAATCTGAAAAATCATGAAAAATAGGATTTAAATAAATCTCAAAATACTTTTTTATAAAATTAAGAACAAATTTACCTGGACTTTTATCTAAAAAAGTAATGAAAATAAAGCCAAAACTGTGTGAATTTTCTGTAAATCACTTCACATCTAAAATAACAATAAATTTAAGATTCGTATCAGCTTGCTTTTATAGTAAAAAAAAGCTTATTCATTTAAGGCATTATAAATTCAGATTCATGATTTGATCATCACTTGATCTATCCAGTTTTATCTAGGAAGCATGTATGAGCGAATTAAATTTGAAATATTTATTAATTCTTTGAAACCTAAAAAGGGGAAAATTGAATTTGATTCAGTAACGAAGGGCTCTTAATTATTAAACTTGTACAAAATAATTTTTAAAAAGATGCATTGCTTGAATAAATTAAGCAAGTGTAAAGTAATTCTCTTAATTGTGGTTTTTGAGAATAGTTATAGAGTAAGAATGTAAAAATTGAAACAAGTTTAAAACTTTAGTTCTGTTTACTCTTTTAAAGATAAAGTTATTGAAAAAAAAGAAGAAAAAAGTGCAAACCAAAGCATAATTTATGCTCTTCAATCTAATTGTATAAAACGCTTGACAAAAACAAAATTATCTTTAGTGAAAATCTTTGAGTAAACTAAAAAATTCTTTTTTAAAAACATAAATAAAAATTACAAACAGATTTAAGCATCATTTTAGGTATTGTTTTATGTGAGCTTAAAGTTGCAATCAATGCATCTTAATAAAGTTCACTTAATAATTAACATTGAGTATTAATCTTAACTCTATAATTTGAAGAAAATTTAAAAATCTGTCGAAATGATAAAAAGAAGCTTTTTGTGATTAATTCTACATTCTATCGAAAAGAATCTCGATTTTAATTAAATTTTATTTTCAGAATTTCATTATATTTAGCTTTGAAACCATATAAATTTTTAAAATCTCTTTAAAATACAGTAGAACCACGTTTTTATGTTCATAATAATTGTTAATTAAAACAAGGAGTTCATAAAAAAGAGCTTTAACTGTATGACAATTTTAAAATGCTATTAGCAATCGAATACCAAAAATTAAAAAAAAACTGTATTTTATTATTATATTTTTCAGTGATGTTAATAATAATCGATATATTGGTTTCTTTTTTAAAATTAAATAAATCATAATGAAAATATCTTTTCCATTATTTGAGATTTTGAGATAGAAAAAATTTTGAAAATCTTTTCAGTTGAAGCATATGATCATTTCATTTTCATAATTTGTGAATGATTAAAACATGAAACCATGAGAATAATTTTTTACACTATCACGATAAAAATATATATTTATATGAATTATAAATGTTAAAAGGTTTCTGTCACGTAAGCCTATTATTCATATTCAATTTTGCACATTCTTTTTTTAGTCTAAAATTAAAATTTGCTTTCGCAACTGTCTGAAGATTTGCATTAATTTTATGCAAATTAAAGTGTGGCTAACGAAAAAAAATGAAAATTTATTTTTTCATTAATTGAAAAAACCTGCATTACAATGCTTTTTACAGTCGGTAATAATGTTCATTTTAAGTTGTGATAAAATTTTAATTTTAACACCTAAAGATAATTGATAATTAAGGTATTTTGCTGATTTTTTAAAAATGTAACTTAATTTTTTTCTCGGACTTTTTCATTGTTTAGTTTTCAGTAAAAGAATGAACATTTCTGGGATTTGGTGAAAATCAAGTTAAAAATCATTTATGTCTAAGTGAATAGAAAATGAGTTATAATTGTTAATGTCAAGAGATTATTTCATGTTGATGCATAAATCATAATTGATCGTAATTTTCCATTAATTAAAATGTTAAAAAAGGATAATTTATTGTAAAATATTGTCTATTTTTAATCATTTTTCGCTGAAGCAGAATAAGGTTACTGTTAATTAGAGGTGGAAACGGAATGAAAATGTAAACCCGCCCGTAACCTTTAAGTAAAGGGCTGCCCCCTCTTTTCCCGTCACATAAATTCTGTATCCCGTAAATCCCGTACCCGTCAAAACCATCATCCCGTAAAAACTTCCCATGAGTTTAACCCGTTATTTATAGAACTTTTTTAACCACAATAACCAGTATAAGTACAATTAAATAGAACTGCGCAAACTATTGCTACAAACTTCATTCCTAACTCAATAAATTATTCTAAAATTTTTAAAAATTTCCATCTCATTACCAACTCGTTTCCACATCATTCTTTACCGTTTCTGTTTTAATTTCAACTTTGCTGGTCTGAAAATAACAGAACTTTACTCTTCATTTGATCAAATTATCGATCAAATTTTGTTCATTCTCGCAAATGATAATTTTTAATTTAACTTCTATTTTAGATAAATAAGTGTTTCGCTTATTTTACGCAATAATACTTTGTGCAAGTTCAGTTTAGACTTGTTTTGTTTCCCTCTAAAATGTGCTATAAATGATCTATTAACGCAAAAAAATTTTAAAATTCTGTTTTTCAGTCATAAGATGGCAACGAGAGTTCCGAAATCAAATTGTGCGCTTGATTCTAGCGTACAAGATAGAACTTTATCAATTGAAAGCGAATTGAATTCACAATATAAAAGTTTGATCAAAATTAGAGAAAATTGAAAATTTGTAGAATGAACAGTTTAGGGAAAATGTTTGTTTGATCGAACATTTAACTTAATAATAGCGCTTTATATTTTTATTAACACTTAGAAACGCTTTAATTTTAATCAAGGTTCGCGATCAAATTTAAAGCATTTCAAAGTAAAATTCAGTACAATTATGAATATACACTGCCCGTCAAAACAATGAGAGACCTTCCATTTCGACAAACACGAGGAAAGCATTCGTATTTCGGTTTGCATTGTTTACGGCGCACACAAGTGTTTGTCCGAGACAGATGATCACTGTTCTCATATATTTAAATATTTAATAAAGACTTTATTGTGCATATTACACTATTGATAAAGAGCTAGAATTTTCATAAGCAGAATATTTTTAAGAGTACTATTATTACAGCTTGTTTTTATATTGTATCCTAACAAAAAACTTAATGACTAGTGGTTTTCCATCATTCACTTAAACTTTTGCCGGTGATAAACCTTCATTTCACAAATAAGTTCCGTTTTATCAAAATTATCTGTCTAAATCTACCGTTGTTATAAAGAATTAAAATTTTTGTAACCAGAATTGTTTCAAATAAAGAACTTATCTGACTCACTCGCACTAGCATTAATTGTATTAAGCCGTAAACAATGTAAGCCAAATTACAAATGTTTTTCTCATGTGTCCGCCGAAATGGAAGGTGGCTCGTTTTTTTTGACGGTAAGTGTAATCCAAATAAATAGATTTAACCGTACTCGAATGAAAGTGAAAACCAAGTGTTTTGTTGAGTGAAAATAACTTTAATTGTGTGGCGTGCACTCTCGCCACAGTGCAAGTGATATCGTAGACACTCATCGTATTACAAAGTTTACGCGCGTAAATCTTTTGCACTTTCGTCCTTTGCAACATAGCAAAGAATGACCGCATCGGCTATCGCCAATGTGATAGCAATAACTGTGCATTAAAACCGCATGTAAAATTCGTCGTTCGATCTTTTGCCAACTGCCATTCGTCTGTAACTTTAATCTCAATTTCGCTCTCAACGAACTCGACACACTCAAAAGTCCCACTCCGCAATATCGTCTATCGATACCCATATTCGCAACCACACTTTGAGTTCGCATTTTAGTTGCTTTTTATTTTGTGTAATTTGCTCGCATTAAAACGCATTTTGTATTCGTGTATTGTCAATAAATAAAAATCCGCTGAGCATTCATCGAGTCTGAATCATTGTGACGACGAGACCCGATCGCCACAATTGTTTTTTATATGACGATTTCATAAGAAGTAAGTTAAGCTACTTTTGTGTGTGTGAAAGATATAAAAAAGAGTTCTAATTTGAGTACCAGGAAATATAATGCGCTGGGACCGATTTCATAAATCACCACATCCATTAATGACTCGTAATACGCACTACTGATATGCTTATTGATCATCGGTAAGTCGGACAGTTTTTCGCGCTTTCTTATTACAACTTATAGCGATTGCAAACATTTGAATGTCAATGCAAACGGCGTTTTGCTACTAAGAAATTCATAATTTACTCGCTTTTATTTTATATCTTTAAATTACTTTTTCAAAATTAAAAAATGTGCAATTAATGTCTACAAACAAAAGAGAGGCGATTATAGTTTGATTTGTTGTGGTTGATGAAAAATAATTCAAGACTCTTCGTTTGTTTGTTAAACGAGAGTTCTCTGCAATCTTCAACACTTTTCAATAAAACTCGCTGTTTTTAATACTATCGAATGAACATTATTTGTTTCGATTGCATGCATCTCTATCAATGGCGTCTCTTTAAGAAGCAAAGTTTTATTTTAAAATGAGAGACGCACGCTTAGCTAACATCCTTCCATCAATTATCGTTGGGATAAACTTTTCCTAAACTATACCTTATGAAAAAAATCAAAATCAATATTTAATAAGTTTCGTTATTATAAGATGGTAAAAAGGGTTCTTAAACGAATTTGTTACGTAGCATAGTTCTAAAAACAAATAAAATGATCGGTTCAAAAAATCTTGGCTATGATCACTTGATCTTAATTTTAAAAAATTAGGAAAACAATAAATGTGCTGAATAATTTAAAATATGTAAAACACTTCAAACGATTTTTTTTTGAACAGAGTTCGAAACAAGTGTTTTCGAACGAAATAGATGGTAGCTGCTGTGGAATAGAAAACACTTGTAGAGCAGTAAAAATTACTTCAAAAGAAAATTTTTATTGAAAAGGGTGAATCGCTTGACTAATGATCTTACATTAACCGTTATCGCACGAGCCACATCTTCCTTTGAGAAACTCATCATAGCTTTCACACTGATAGGCGACTGGTTGACAATCGCCGTATTTAGTATAATCAAATTTATGAGCAACTAGAGCAAACATATGGCTGCAGACTACATAAATTTTCGAGTGAATGAGTATTCGAATAATTTCATNACTTACACGTCCAATGTTCACAATCATAAGGTTGATCTCTGCCACCATTTGGACAAAAGTCAACGGTACCACTTAAACGAGTTGTTCCTTAATGATTATCATTAACTTTTACCTCATCATTGATTTTAATTTGCTTATCTTACCAAAATTTCCCATATTCGAGTGAACTAGTATAACTGAATTTGCATCGCTAGAATTAATGTGAAGTGAGCGACCTTCAAACTCAAAGCAAGGAGATGCCGTATCAAAGCCTGTAAATGAGAAAACGGTTAAATTTTCATCTTTCATATTTCATTAAAAACGATTACCTAGGATATCACCTACTTTTTCACCAGTTAATTTGCATCTGGTTCTTCCTATGTCCTCCTTAACTTATGCCCATCAATCGAACAATGCTTATGTTGATTCCAAAAATAAATTATTCTCCTAAGTTGACTCAATTAAATATACCCTCTCTACAACGGCCGCTTTAAAGCGGTCAGATTTTTTAGGCTCCCTTGGTTTCCTTTGTAGAAGGTTTGATGTAATTAATTTCTATAAGGAGTCTACATTTAATTTAAGCTGCTTTTTGTTATTTAAAATAGAATGAAGTTAATCGTTAAAAAGTGAATTTTAAAAATTGTAAAGCAAACATTAAGTGAACTACTAAAAAACTACTTAAAAGTGAAAAAATGTCCATTTCAATATTGCTTAAGCTTTAAATCGTGGGAACCCATTTCCTTATTTGAATTTTTTTTCTCAGAAAATGACTGCCGCTATGCATATCGATTACTTGCTATTTTTATCAGCAAATTAGATGTAACAGTTTTTCGTGCTGTCTTATCACATTTCAATGTGAATGCAAACAGTTTGATTTCAATGCAAAAACAAATGCTCATTTTGTTTCTAAAAAATCAAAATTCATTCGCGTTTTACTTCATTTTGTTCTTTTTTTCAAATTCAACTATACAATTATGAACTTTATGTGAAGAATGATTTGAGTGTGGTAAGCTTTTAAAAAAATTAACGAACGAATGATCATATCTTTGTTAAACCAAAGTTCTGTGCGACCTTTAAACCTCTTCATTAAAATAATCGATTTGCTCGAAGCCATCAAAGGTGAGATCAGACATTGTAACCGTATCATTATTAATGGTGCTCCTTTATAAATTGAAAGTTATATTTTGAGTTGAAAGACGTGCTCTTAGTTAGCATCTCTCAATAAATTATCGCCGGACAAACATTTTTTTCTGAAACTTTTATCTTGAAATAGTGGCATGATTAGAAAGAGTACGCAAGTTGTAAACTTATCAAGATTCTTTAATGTTTACGCATTGTACTTAATTGATTTAGATTAAATTTTAATTTTCCATCGATGAATAAATCTTTTTTACATTTTTTTCATGAAAAATTACAATTTGCTTTCTCAGCGATGTTATTTATATTTTTTACCGTTTAAAGTTTGACTAATTAAAAATTCTATTAAGGAATTTGTTGAACTATCGATTTTTGATATTTAATATTTTTTTAATATTCATCTGAGGGAAGAATAATTATTTGAAAATAATAAATAAATTGTTATGATTTTTTTTAAACTTAATTTTAGCCTATATATACATTAAGGAAGTTAGCCTATATATACATTCATGATTAACGAAAATATTTTCTCGATTTAATTAAAAAAGTTAAACTGACACAGTTTTTTAATCTTTCTCGAAATTTTTTTTTTCGTTGAGTTTTTATCAAAACTCATTTGTGCTTTTCTTGTTGATGTTTTGCTTAGAAATAGCAATATTCTCTAGATTTTTCTAACACCTAAAAATAAGCAAAATTTTATATCGACCTCTCTTAAGACTGCTATTTAATTTTACACATTGGTAATCTGATTTTAAATTTTAATCACATTTAAATATTGATGAAATTTACGACGTGTTTCATTGATCCTGCTCGTTCAAATTTGATAAGCTTCATGTTAAAATTAGCAATCTTTCTCAACTTTAAGAAAACGAAAAAAAAATTGTTTGAGGAAAAGAAAATGAGAAATTTCAATCTTAAGCCATTTAAAGTCTTAAAATCTTTAAACATCTTATTATAATAATTTATTTCCTCTCTCTTTTCTTTCTATGTGTAATCGTTAAGAAAGACACTCTTCTTTTTTTGAAATCGAGTCAAACTATCGTTAATTTGGAGATAATTGTATTTTCTGTTTCAGTTAAGAGAATTAAATATTTTTTATGTAAATTAATCAAGTTTAGTCTACGTAAAGTGTACAAGTCAACATTTTTGTTCTTTTTACAGTAATTAAAGCTTTGTCGCCATACTTGATTTATAATTCATGAGGTCGTATTTCGCTTTAAATTTAAGCAGAGAGTAGAAATAACATTACATCAAACAATCTTTTGCCCTTGCTTTATTTAAAATACAAAACATTTGTCCTCTTCCCGAATTATCACTTTCAATACTTTTTTAATTGAATTATTTTTTGTTTTGTCGCAAAAAAAGAAAAGACATTTGAAACAGACCATTGTAAACTAATTTTTTACAGTGTAGTACTCTTCATTAACAATAAGGGATATTCATTTCATTCCAAATACTTCGGCATAAAAAATATCGATTAATCCGATATTTCAAACATATCTTTGGAAAAGACTTTAAATCTACTTATTCATTGACAGAATGTTTTTCTGTCTGATCCATACAAAACCGATTAATTTAATGAAAATAATCGCAAAATAATCTTTCATTGACTGTACATATTATACGATATTTATTCCTGTCAAATGCTCAGACAAATTCTATTCAATAATTTGTTCTTTATAAACATCAAATTAAAACTTTTAATGGTGACAGTTTCGTAATAGAAAGTTAATATTTTCGAAAGAGTTTATTTAAATCTTGTCGTGTTTTTGATGAAATTCTAATAACTTGATATTCTTGCACTTATTGCTTTTAACAAAAGCCATAAACCTAATAACAAAAAGATAGATTTTGATGATTTAGGAAAGTTCTTGAGGGCAAAATTGTTAAAAAAATTAAAGAATTTAAAAAATCTTTACATGTATTTAGCATATTAAAAAACGAAAATCATGGCCCACAAAGCAATACAACGAACATTAAATCAGATTTTAACCATTGCATATTTTTATGTTAAACATTCTATTTTAATCTTTATCAAACACACTCAATTTGTGTTAATAATATGGCGAAATATTTGGTTAAGAGATGTGCTACTTCACGATAAAAAATTTATTACAGCCGTGAAGTAAAGACAGTAATAAACTTTTTGTCTAGGCTTATTCGTTGAATGTTTAATTACATTTTCCCTTAAATCAGTTTATTATTCTGTTTTTGATCAAATAGTCTTGAAAATACATTTTGCGATTTATTTTTTGTTTCATAAAATACTTCAATGAACTCATTTCATCTTCTGTTTTAGCATTTGAATTTTTGACTTGAGCAAACAAAAGGTTCAAAATGTTAGCATTTGATGATATATATCAGGATTAAATGAAGTTTAGACTTGTTGAAGACTCAAAAAATTCATGAAACTACTTTGACATATTGTCAAACTGTATTCGTTCATTTACCATAATTTAATAATATTTCATAAGTGAATTTGAAATGTTTTACAGAACACACTATCTTTATGCTTATATTCCTTTATTAAATTTTGAAAATATCATAGTAAAATCAAGTGAATATTTCAAAAATTGATTCGAAATGAAAATTTAAAAGCATAACTCAAAAGTCAATTTAATGATTTGTTTAAATATGAGCACAAATCAAATCACAATATGTTTGAAAGCTTGTTTAAACTTAATACTTTGGAAATATGATAAATCTGATTTTAAAATTAAAATGAAATTCAATTCAAATTTATCGAGCGACTAAGTTTAAACAAGTTTAGACAACTTTCTTGTCGAATTATCTCGAATAACAATTCCAAAACGCAGATCACAGTTTGTTATATTGTAAAAGCAAGCATTTGATTCTTTTCTAGTAGATGTCGTATTAGAATGCAAAAAGTTACGATTTTGTTGTATTGTTCAAATTGACAGCGAGTAAAATTAATTAGTGGAAAAATGAATTAAAAGAAATTTCTCGATTGCAATCGTAAAGTAAGCGAAATTTTGTTGTCGCGCAGCGAACATGTATTTTCGGTCTTTGGGGCTTTTTCGGCGAGCGTTAATATTATTTGAAAGCTCTTTGAAAATCTCGAGCGACTAATGCAATTACTGAATTTATCACTTCGCTTTTTTTCGCTCTTTCTATCTCCAGTCTCTCAATTTTTCCTCTCCTTCTCTCTCTCTCTCTCTCTCTCTCTCTCTCGCTGTCTTTCTCTTCGTGCAGCATTTGATTTGAAACGCAAAGAAAAAACGATCGATAATTTAACGAAACAAACACTATCTTTATATATATTTCTACTTATGTTCAATAAGAATAAATGAACGAAACATACGAAGCATTACATCTTCTTTGTGCACATGTTATGTGTTTTCGTGCTAATGCTAGATGCGAACACTTCTTCGTTGCATTGTTCGCTTAAAAACTCACTAACATTACATTGTTCATTTTTTTCTCTTCTCCCCATTTGAACACTTCAAGCGTACACTTTGTCAAAAAGCTGCACGATAAAAGCTTAGAAATTTATGCAAAACAAAACAAAAAAATCAACAATTGCTTCAAACTTCTCTCTCTCTCTCATTTCACCGGAATGTGTGTCTTTTCACAGATTTCAAATCAAGAGCATGCTTTTCTCTTGTGAACCTTGTTTTCTTGCTTCTATTAATTGTTAAACTTCTAAATTAAATATTCATAGCGTGTAAACATTAAGCGTGTACGCTTCACTTCAAGAAAGCAATTTTTATTCATTTAAAATGTAAAATTCATTGCTAGAAAAGTGCTTAATATTTATTTTTAAGCTGCAAATATTGTAGAATTCAAAAATTTAATTTACTTTTGAAGATTTTCAATTCTGATTTTAGATGATTTTTTTATTCTAATTATTAAAGCAAATGTGTGAAAGAAAGAAGAGAAAAATTAAATTCACGCAACCATGAAATTGTATTTAATTACTCTCTTTTGAGGTTTTCAAAAATTCAGCTTTTTTCAATGGTTGAACTTTTCACTCTTTTCACCAAAGTAAATTACACTTTTACGCGATTTATACTAAAGAATGCATAAAATTATTTAGAAAAGTGTTTTTTAAAAAATTCTGATTTATGCAGCTGGAAAATGATATTAACATTTTTGACTTTGATTTTCATATTTTTCTTATGTTATTCTGAATTCTAAATTGTAAACCTAAGCGAAATAAATCGATAATCTTATCGAGAAATGTATTGAAAATTTAAAAGGCTAGAAAAAGAATTTTCATATGACAAAGATAGCCGATTCATGTGCTCAAATATATTTTTGAAATAATATATTGACGATGTTTTGGTTGAATCTCAAGCAAAGTTTCGCTCAATTTTTCATAGCTTCAAAATCCAATCCGATTTCTACAAAGTAGCATTGGCTTTTGAAATTTTCATTTTTTGTTAAAAAACTTAGTTAAATAACTTTAATTGAATATTCTCTCATTCGAATTGCTTTTCAATATTTTTTTAAAATTTTGTTTCCATTTATAGAGTAGGAGATAAAAAATAATTTGATTTATTCTAAATTCTCAAACTTATCAAATAAGCAATTTTTTGTAAAAGAAAAAATTTAGATTCAATTTATTGATAACTGAAAATTTTTATTTAGGCTTGTTATTCTTACATAACTGTATTTAAAATGTCATAACTTCACAAATTCTTTCGAGACATATTTTCATCTAGATTAAAAAAACTTTCTGGTCTATCTCCTAATGTTTCTATCCTTTTTACTCTTATTTTTGGTTATAATTGAAATTTGTTTATATTCTACTTTGAAATAACATGACATCATGATCTAATGTATATTTGCTAGAAGTTAATTCCATAGCAAACTGTTTTTGTTTTCGCGCCTTATTTAAAATTAATCGATGTAATCACTCTATCCATAATCGAATTTGCTTTTGTTTCACTTGATTGTTTTTCAAAGAATCAATAAAATAAAAAATTTAAATGCTTGCTTCAATGGGTGTTACACTTTTTTCTTGAAATGTGGCGCAGATCATTTTTACTCAAGCATTCAAGATATTTATAATGTTTTTCTGAGAAAATGACTACCTACTTAAAAAGAAATCGGAAATTTCTTAACTTTTTTTTAAGAGGCAGTTCAATGATTGTTTTGCAAATGGATATTCTCGTATAGATTTCAATTGAATGTTTAGCTAATGCACTATAATTTTATCACGACCATAGCTGAAAGGTTTTTTCGAATTGAATGCGAGCGCAAAGATAAGTTACCATTGCTCGATGATTTTTTCTCTCAGATCAATCGGACATAATTTTAGTGATTTCGTAATGATTTACTTGAATTGAGAACAATCGCAATCAATGAACATTAGCCACTCAATGTACTCACTTTACCGTCATTATAATGGCTTTCGGTGTGGTCGTATACGTAAAATAAGCTTCATTTATAGCAATTTTTGATCGCTACTTTTCGTTTAGCAAAAATTCATTGTTCCACTTTACTGCAGACATTTAATGATTATATTTTGAATTGCAACGCTTTCTCTCTCTCTCTCTCTCTCTCTCTCTCTCTCTCACTCACTCACTCTCACTATCTTTTCTCTTTTCTCTCCCTTCGCTAGTAGTTGAATTGCAAACACGATGCTGATCGTCGAATGTAAATTTAATTTCGCTAAGCGAAACACTAATAATAAGTTTTTCATTTGTATAAATAATTAACAAACCAATTTTTTCGTTTTTACATTTTCGCTTGCATAAATGGCCGCTCGATCTTCTGTGTTTTATGATATATAAATGCGTAGGAATGATATTGAAAAGAGTGAAAGAATACCATGGTGAATGGTATTCGCGTTTGACGTGATATCATTCGACATCGTTTTTACACAACCAATAATAAAGGAAATGAAATCGGGCACAGCATTAATCCCACTGTCATATATTTCATTTGAAATTTATTGTATAAAAGAATATTTTTTGCTTTGCTCCCTTTTCTTCTCTTCTTCAATGTCTTCTTCTTCTTCATCGTCTTCTTTCGCTTTCTAAATCAAGAGTCGTGCGAATGGTAAAAATGTGCTTAGCTTTGCCGTTTCCTCTCAATTTTTGTTGCACAAATATTATCACAAATAAACTCTTACCACTTAATTATCATTTCGCAATAAATTTTGTTGAAAAAGTTGAACGTTGAGTGCAAAATGTATAAATACATAGAAACGAGTTATTCAAACTCATGCTCTCGAAATAATTACTAAAAAAAACTTTTTTGAAGCAAAATTAATTACGAACACAAGCTTTATTATTTGTGATTTTTCACTCATTAAAGCGTGAATTAATGAACAGCGATGAATGTTGATTAATTATTTCAAAAAACATTTTTTTAGTAACGAAAAGAGCTAATTAAACGCATGACTAGCAGATAAAGTTTCATTTTAACAGGTAAACAAAATTTTAAACTTCCATCATCATTTTTGCATACACTTAAACGTTTCTAATTAAAATCCTTTTCGTTGTTTGTTTTTTATTGTCTAAAGCTCAAAAGTTAAATAATCGCTTTCAAAACAAGTCATGTCAAGAGAAATAAAGAAAGAGATAAAGAAAAAAAGCTGAATTTACGATTGTCGCAAAAGATTACGAAATTCTTTTTATGCTTCTTTTCAAAAAAAAACTCTCGCACATTTACTTTCCTCATTGATTTACTTATTGATGCTGTATGCAATAAAAATATTTTAGGTCATCGCTGGCGTCAAACACAAGAATAAAGTTTCTTCATCTTCATCTTCTTCTTCTCGTTCCTCCTTTTTTTTCTTTACTCTTCTTATATATACACAAAAGTGAAATAGCGCTTAACTTTTCCGAAGAAATCTAGCTTGCTTCAATACAATATGAACAAAAGTTTCTTTTGTATGCTGCTTCTCTTTTTTTCTATCTTCCTAACACTTTAAAAGCGCGTTTAAGGAATGAGGCCATTTTTAGTAATAAAATAAATGCAAATATAGTTTAAGGCAAAATCCAATCAATGTTCGTCAAACATGGATGTATATTATCGTTGAAAATTGCTGATTTTACATGAGATTTATAAGAAAGTCTAATGTTTAAAAAACTTTTATAAATATAATTTATTACGGAATGATAATTAAATGTCAAGAGTTTATTTATTAAATATTTTTGTATTTGTGCTACAAAAATTGAGAGAAAATGGCAAAGGTAACAAGGAAACAACTGAAAATAGTTTCATTGCTCAATGAAATCAATTTTTAGAAAGAATTACTTGTTTTCGCTCAAAAACAAACTTTTGCCATTTTATAAAGTTTTCTCGTACTTAAAAAAAACTCAAAGCTTTGAAATTGATATTTTCAGATTTTAAATGAGAATTTCATACGAAATAAACTTGACAAAATCACTATTTACGACAAGTAAATAATAGAATCCATAAAATGAGAAGCAAACGACAATTGAGAAAAGATGAAGACGAAAAATGAGAAGCATACTTCCTAAATTCGATTAAATTTTCAAAACTTGTAGAACTTTTTTTTAATGGGTAAAGTTGAAGAACGATCTACAATTTGCATTCAAAGACGCGTATGTGTCATTTTTAATGCAAAATTGCTTTTTGAAATGAATTGATGAATACAATTGAAAAGAAGTTTTAAAAAATGTTATCATTTCGGGTTATTGCGGTCGAATAAATAAATTTCTATATAGCAAAGAAATCTAGAAATGTCTTTTTATTTAGAAAGATAAAATTCAAAATCTCAAAAAAGGAAATCTTTTTTTCTGTTTTTGCAAGTTAAATAAATAAAAATTTTCAGACATATTGCGAACTAGTAGCAACGATAATAAGTAATCAGCTTATCATAATCTACAATTATACAAGATGTTCTGTTAACATAAAAGAATTATTTTTTTCTACTGACAAATCATAGCATCTAATCGGTTTCTTTCGCTTAAATACATCGCACAACATTTGGATTTGTGTTGGATTAATAAAAATGGCGCCGATTTTTTTCTTTCATGTTATACTTTTTTTTTAACAGCCTTTCTCATGATATCATTTATAAAAGACGATTCGATCAGCAGTTTATAAGTACATTTGATCATTGAATTCACTTTCTTTATGCCTTGTACATATATATTCTTTAGACATTTGAAGCTAATTCTGCGCCAAACTTAGTGCAACCAATTTTTAGCTTGTCATTTTCGGATAACTTAAAGCTGAACAATGATTTCATTTAAACTTTTACCCCCGAAAAAACTCTAAAGTACATTTTTTATCGAAACAATGGTTGCTGCTCTTTCGTTCTTGTTGCTATATATTAAGCTTGATGTTGCGTTGCGTTTCCAATTCGCATTTTTTACCATTTCTTCTTTTCAAACAAATTTACTTTTTTATCGAATTTGTTGAATATTCCTGAAGAAAGAAAATCGGAGACTGACGACATGCAAAAAACCTTCTTACTTGATATTTTATTAGAAAACAAAATTTTAATCTTAACAATGCAATCGCGCTTAGGAAATTTTTCAAAATTACGAATTAGCTTCTGGAGTAAAAATTTTTTAAAACAAAATTTAATTTCATAAAAATTGAGTTTGAAAAGAGATATTTGCTATTGATTTTGTTTGATATGTAACCAAAAAAACGAAGTAAATATATCATCATGCTTTTCATTTTTTGGGGTTATTTTAATTTTTATTATTATTTTTAAGTTTTTTTTAAACTTTTGAATTAAACTTTTAACATTCACTGTACCTGAAAAGATAGAAAAAAAGCTTATTTCTTTTTTATATAAGTTTCATTGAAGTTTGTTTGAAATTTTGATAAAAATATTGAATTTATTTTTTTTTCTTTGATAAAAATTCTATTTTAATCACTTGGGTGGATAAAATTTGGAAAATTCTTTTAGTATTCTTTTAATTTTTAGTTTTAGTAGCTTATGTGTGTTTCAATTATCTTTTTGCGTGAAGCATTGGACAAGACATAGAGCCAAACAAATTTGATTTTTCAACAATTCTTTTTGAGTTTAAGTTTTTTTTTCTTGATAAATTGACTTAATATGATTCTCGCAATTTTTGATTTATTGTTACTTCGCTTTCAAAAGAATATTTGAAAGGGTTAATATGAAATTGCTTAATAATATATATTTATATTTGTCAAGTCGTATCGATCGAAATTTTTGCACGCTTCTTGAATTCGATATTTCCTTTTAGTTCTTAAGGAATATTGGTTCATAAATATTGCAAACAAAAATTGCCTTAATATTAGAACAACTTATAAACATTGATCGCATGGTAAGTGCTTCGAGATATTTACTCGTGTATGTTATTTGTGGTTATTTTCTAGCTTCTGTATTTCAAAGATTAAATATTAATCGAAAATGGAAGCCTTTTAATTTGTAATACACGAAATAAGCGCATTAAAAAAAATTTGAAACATTCTAGATTATAGAGTATTCTTTCCAACGGAACCGTTTTATTTTGCATAGCTCATTAAACGTCAAACTCTAGTTTTTTTTCTTCATCCTCCTTTTCTTCCCTTTTTTTTATCAATTCTCTCTGTTTACGGTTTGCTTTAAGCACAAGCGAGGAAAATATATTTTGAAAATTGTGTTGATCACAATATACTATAGACTAAGTATTTCGATAGTAAGCTAAACTGAATGTGCTCAAAGATACGTTTCAATTGCTTTGTTAAGCGCAAAGAAAAAAACTTAAAGGCAACAGTCTTTTCATCATTTAGTGGCAAAAGTCATTTTCTCGATACGCTTACATCGCACAAAAAAGAGAAAGAGAAAAAATACTTTTCATCAACTCATTGCTTCACTTTTGCTTCGCTTCTCTACTGTTGACGCTAGTAATTGATTTCGCTGTCGAAAACGCTTGTTTATAATCTAATTGTACGTTAGATTTTTTGTCGAAAACAATAATTTCACCATAGAAAGTCAACAAAAAACAACACTAGTTTAAGTGTGCGATTTTTTAAATCGAATCAACAATAATTAAATCAAATCAATCAAATTTGAGAGATTAAAATGATTTCAATTATGATTAAGCGTCAAAACCATTGGTTTAAACGAAATATTAAAAAACTTATTTTTTGTCAATTTATTTATTGACTTTACAGCAAAAATAAATAACATCTCTTAAGTTGTAATTCGAGATTATTTCGAATATTTATTTGAAAACTTCGATTAATTTTTAAAATTAAGAAATTTTAACATTTATAAAAGCTTTTTTATTTTTAAAGTAAATTTAGGCCCTTTAATTTTTAAATGGTGGGAAAATTTTTTAGACATCAATGTTCGTTCTTGATAAACACAGTTTCAGAAATAGCATTTTCATCCCAAAATCTGCAAAAATTTTCATAGATTAACGAGATAATTTTAAATCTTAAACCTAAATATGTTAAACTTGTCATTTAATTTTTTTGTTGTTGATATTCTCCTTAAATATTTGATGCAAGAACTAATTCTTTATCTTAAAAATGATGGAGAAATTTTATTATTTGTTGGAGTTAATATAAAACTCGTTTTGTGAATCCAATCTATAACATGTTCATCTAAATGTTACGAATGTAATACATCAGTTTCAGTTGAGATACAATTCATGAAATGAGTTACATAGCATGAGTGATATGAAACGAAAAATGTTCAAATAATAACTTTCAAAATTAATTTTTATTCACTTAAAGCTAAAAGCTAAAGATAAAAATTTTTGCTTACAATAAAACTACTTTCTTGACCTGTTCTCGATTTCAATGAAACTTTGTATTTAGATTGAATTTCACTTATGCAATAAAAATTAGCCTTATCATAGATACGAATTTGCACGTGAAGTAATTCGCTTTTGAAAATTTTTTCGATTGCGAGCCGAAATCTCAACTTATTTTTATGCGATGCGTTTTAAAATATAAAACTCTATTCATATTAAATTTGATATTTTTTATCTATTTTGTGATTTATGTTAAACACTAAAAGCAAATTTTTCAGAGCTTTTAAGCAGCATTATAAGATATTCATTTTAAGATTGCAGTTGAATAGTACTTTCATTTTAAACAAACCAAATAAAAATCAGTGAAAGTTTCAGCCGCCAATCTTAAAAGCAATTTTTTGCCATAGATTTAATGTTTAAGTTTGCTTTCAAATATCTTGCTTCACGCACAAAAGTTATACCATTGATAATGTTATTTCTCAATGCACACATGAATTTCTATCTGCAAACTAAGTTTCATTAAAGTCAGGATCGTGTCAAAAAAGCACAGCTTTTGGCAAAATGTTTTGCAATAGATTAAATTACATTAAATTTTTTATGGATAAGATAAAATATTGCAGCGGCTGTAATTTCCTTACTAGAACAACTATTTGAGCAATTTTATATATTTCAAATGTTGGCTTCTTTCATTAAATTTCTTTAATTTTAAAACATCATTACAAACATTTCATTATTTACAAACTTTATATATTGCAAATTTCAAATGCTTTCTATTTAAAAACTTTTTTTAGTTCGATTAGTTTGATTGATTACAAAGAAAAAATCTAGATGCGTGCATCAAAATATTTTTTAGAAGATAAAATTCAAAGGAAATAAAAAACGAAAGCGTTTGGAGGAAGTAAAGATTCCAGATTTTGTTGACTAATACACAAAAGGTGCTCATAAATTTTATTACATAGTTAACATCACTCTTGGGTCTGCTTTTTAAAGTGCTATCACTATCAACTTATTTCATACTTTGCAATAAATATTTGCTTAACACTTTTTTCGCGCGTCCTCTCATTTCCAAATGCATAAGGTATTTGTCAATTGGAAACTCATTTTCTTGAAATTTTGCTTTTTTAAGTTGTGCTCTTCAGCTTATCAATATCAGATATACTGCAAGCGACAAGTGAGAATATATTTGAATAAAGTGTATGAAAAATGAAAATCGAATCGGAATTTAAAATTGTAAAAGAGTCAATATGATAATTCTCTCTTGATAAAACTTTTTCAATGGATAAATAAAAGATTTTTAGAAACGTTAAGGATTGAAAATAAATGAGCGATTTTTGTAGCAACGATTTACAGGCAATTTTCTAAGAGCATTAAAGCAATTATTTAAATGAGCTGCAATGAAAACAATCATCGTTTTACCAATAAGAATAATCAACTTTTCATCGCATGCTAAAAACTGATGAAAGTTGATTGTTCTCAATAAGCCATTCTTTTTGCTATTTCACTTGGCTTGTTTTGTTAAAAATGTTTATAATTTTCTTAATTGCTATTCAACTTGCAAATTGTTTTTCATCCTGCTGAATAAACGCAAATAATTAAAGTGAAAAAAGAATTCAAAATATAGTGAAGTATATTATAATCAAGCTAATGACGCGATATGATAAGGGTTCTGAAAGTGAAAAGAAGAAATATTCTAAAAAGTAATCGTGGTTATTACATTATAGGGTTGTTTTCGTCTCGAGTGCTTCTAAACAAAATAGCTTTAGCTATACTGGGAAAAATGATAAAGCGAGGCAAATTTTAAATTCTTAAAACTTTTCAAATCACATGCAGAAAGCTTTTTCACCATAAAAATTGCTTTTTTACAAATGTTTATCATGGAACAAAAAATGTAAAAACTTACTTTTTTCATTAAAAAATACAATCGATTGATTCTTTTGCTTTTTTATTATATTGTGAGGTTATAAATTCAAATTTTTGTTTTCATATCAAAAATATACAATTCTTCATTGTTTTTGATCGCAAAGAAACTTTAAATTAACTGATTTGTTGTAATTTGTTCGCTTTACCTTCAGCAACGCTTGATCATCCTTTCGCTGTAATTGCGTACAATTTGAGAAGAAAGCAAAGAAATTTCATTTCGTGACAAACTGTTTGATGCTTTTTTCCTATTAAAAAAAATGTAATTTACGATTTATTTCGTTTATATTTTTACGAAACAGGAATAACGCTTTTGTTACATTCACATAAAAATGTCCGTCGAATCGAATCTTACGTCGTGATTAAAATGATTGAAAAAGTTTAATTAAGGAGAGCACATTTTTAGTCATTTTTCATTCATTATAAAAAGTAAATTCACTAAGAGAGCATTAGGATTGATTTTTGAATTACAGTCATGATTAAAATATTAAATATACTAATGACTTCGACGAACATATTTAAATTTTTAACTACATTTACAATTTTCCGGACAGTTATAAGTGATTTTATTCGCAGCTTAGCGATTACAATTTAGTGTAATTACTTTGATTTTAAGAGTCAAAACTGAATAAATGAAGTATGAATTGAGCTTCACGTATGTGTTTTCATCATTTTTTTCCATTTATTTTGTCGCATGAATAAAAAATGCGATTAATATTGAAAAACACAAACGAAATGTTGGTCGCTGTTTGCAATGCTTTAGAGCACAAACTTCATTTTCGACTAACAGAGAGCGATTCTATTCGACGCGCAAATTCGATCGAAACGGTTGAAAATTGTTTTTCAATTAAATCGAATACTTCAACATAAATAGAATTAAAAAATTCAATGCGACATTTGCTCGAGCAAAGTAGATAAAAAAGGAAAAACTGAAAATTGAACAGAAAAAGCCAAAGAGCGTTTCGCGTGTTTTATTTACTTCGAGCAAAAAAAAAAAAGTTTTGTCTATGTTTACATGTTTTCTTTTCGCAAGCATTTTAAAATACTTTTTTAGGAAAATGCTTTCAAATAGAAAGAAAAAACTAATTTCAATATTTTGATACGAGAAAGATAGGCAGTATAGAATTCATTTTGAAAAAAAGTGAATAACTTTTATACTGTGTCAGCGTAAATATGTAACGTCGCTCGTTTTTCCAGTAAGTTTTACAAATTCAATACGCTAATCTATTTTTTTTTCAATTCCTGCGTGTCTCTTGAAGCCTAAATGATGAAAAAGTTTCGTCAAGTTTCGTGAAGCGTATATTTGATGCTTAAAAATTGTGCTGCATTTAAAAATTTAAAAGTTTCTTTTCTTTGCATGTCTCCGTTTGATATCATTCATTGCGTGAAAAATTGCTTAAATTTAGTTCACTTTCCGGTTTTTTTCGCATTATTTTTGATTACTAAGGAAAAAAAATTCGCTCAATAAGAATGTAATTAATCAAATTCGATTTTCATTCGACTAGATTAAAGGAAATGAGCAGCGAACGCGAGGGAAAAATTTAGAATTGAAAAACTGTTTTAATAATGGCTTATCCGCGTTTCATTTAACAATTCGCGTTAGCAAAATGAACAATTTTTTTTCGCCAGCCTCTCTCGCTTTTCAAATTACAAATGGCAGAGCGTAAATTAGCTGAAGCAAAAGTAAGCGATTTATTTTAGCTGAATTTTTTCAATTTTATTCTTACCAGAATTAAGTCTCAACTTAAATTAATAATACAGTCTTCTCACAAAGAGTCAATCTTAATAAAATAAAGTCTGCTTTGCATTCACCAAAATCTTTCCTATTTTAAATTGAGAGAATTTCTACTTGTTTACATTTTTCGATAAAATTCTTTGTTTTGATCAGAGTTTAAATTACTACAAAAAATTGCTAATTTTATCTTCAAAAATTTTTTTATCAAAGGCGATTCGCTTGAACGATTTTATTGCATTATTTGAATTTGACTTGAAAGATAATTTAAAATTTCTAGAAATATGTCATTTAGTTTTAAAATGTCGAGAACTTAATACTTTTTTCATTTTGAAAATTAAATTCTGCGAATGAAAAAGCCAATGGCTTATGTTCACGCAAGATGGCAAAGCGCGTAACGGCATTGTTTGGTTTCATTTATATATATTACAAAAGCATCGCTTCTGGTTGTTCTGTCGCAAAGGAAATGAGTATTTCGTCTGGATTCACAATGTATTTTTCTTACTTTTTATTCAATCTAACAATTGGAAATTATTTTGTTTCCAAACTTTACCGATTGAAACATTATATCACTCTGATTGAATTAAACTAATCTTCTAATGTTATATTAAATTACATTAATTTTGTCTGAAAAAAAATGAATAGAAGGTAGAATATTTCATAGAAAAAATCTTTATTTGATTTGTCTTTCAAGCAAGGTAATATAATTCCTATATAAATTGAATTTTTTTTTTCTGAAAACAAAACAACTTTTGAAGTTGATGTTGAAATGTCATTTTCTTTACCAAACACTTCAGAAGTTTTTCTTTTTCGATGACGAAAATATTTTTAACAAACACACACAGAGAATCTACCGGCCAAGTAAAAAGCTTACCTTCGTTATACTTGATTTTCATATGTCTTTAGTAAACACTGAATGCGAAAGTTTTTTTTAAGTTCATGATTATTGATCATAATTTATTTGTTATCCTTCAATTTAATTGTCTTTGAGCGTCCCTGTCGCCTTATCCTACTGAGAAATTATTTAATTTTATTGTACGAAACGAAAATAAAATGGTTCTTCATTGAGTGCATTTCAATATTTAAATTCACCGAATCTAATTTCGATTTTCTTTTCTCGTTTCAATTCATTTATATGCTTGTACACAAATATTCTTTATGAGAGCAAGAATCTTAATTAGATTTTCTTGTAAAATACAATAATCACTCTTGTGAGAGAAAGAAAAAAAAAATTGCAAAAAAGTTTTGTCGAAACGAGTGCTCATTATTTAAAAGTTCAAAATAGAAGTTTAATTTATTTTAATCGTTTAAAGTAACTCTTAAATAAGAATAAAGTAAATAAAAAAGTTTTTAAAGAAAAAAGAAGCGAACTACGCGCAAAGACTGTTGCGAGTCGATTACAATTTCGAACTAATGATTTCTCCTTTAGTCGCGCTTCATTCAAAAGTTTAATTTTTTATTTTATTAAAATCTCTTTCACTTTCTCCTTTTTTTATTGCAATTTAAGTGTTTCAAAGATTTCATCAATTTTTCAAGTTTTTTCGCTAGTTTTTTTAGTTCGATTCCTCAATCTTTTGACATCGGATATTTAGGAAAAATTTCAAGAACTTGTATCAGCCATGTACTTCATGATGTAAATTTTAAGCTTTAATTAATATAACTACTTGAATAAATGAGTGTTTAATTGCTCAACATTCTTAAAAGGAGTTAAACGAGAGAGAAATCAGTTGAAATTAGTGTTTATTGCAAAGTTTGAGATGAAAAATTTGAAAATTCAACAGTACTTTCATTTATTTTGAATTTCTTAGCGAATTCGCACTTTTTTGCAAGTAGATTCAATTAAAAAGTGATTTTCTACGTTAATGCAAAAATCGAGTTGCTTTAGTTACAGTTTGCTCGTGTGCTTCGCAGTATTTTGAACTTATTTTTTAAAAAAGTTTTTATATTTACAAATGCTTTCTAAAATTCTAAGATTAATTCAAATTTAATGTTTAAACTTTTGATTTGTTCGCTTTTTTCGTTTTGATTTCGTTTGAAAACTTATATCGGTAGAGCATCGTTAGTCTTTAATATTCTATTTATATTTAATCACATATCGAATTCGAAATTATTCTACGAAATAATCTTCTTAGACCCTTTTTACATTGTCATATTGCGCTCTGAAAATGTATTCTGTGTCAATTATTAAATAGCAATTTGACTAAGAGCGAGTGCTTTTAAAAATTATTTCAAAAATTTTAAAGTACGCTTAAATAAATGAACAGCAGACGAGGAGACAGACAAAAAAGCCCAAAATTGCTACATTTGCCAAACATAGACTCTATTTGCGATATTACTTAAAAATACGTACTGTAAATACGTAATGTATTCATGAGCTAAATGAATATCGAATATTAAAATAGGCACTAATAGGAAATAGGCAGATTGTTAAGATTCTTAACTGCTTGAAACGTTTCCGCATTGATTTTATCTTGCCTGTAATAAGCTTGCATTAATATCGGATTCTTTTTCGGGCTTTAAAAACGTTTTACTGCTTATGCGGGATATTAATTACCGAGCTCATTTTTTTTCAAATATTTCCGTCAAACTTTTTAATGCTTGATAAGAAAAATCTTCTCTTTCAGGAAATGCTTTTTAACTTACCCTGCACAGTGCTTTTTGACTAAATTTGTGATAAAGTTTCACCTAAATCATTCTTCTTTCAAATTTTAGCAAAAATTTCGATTACACCGAATAAGTTAAAAGTTGAATTTTAGCTTTTTTCAATTAGCGAGATATTAATCCCAAAACTTTGGGAGTTTAAAAAATCACCCTGTATATATCGAGTTCAAAGATGTTAAATTTAAACATGAACATTCACTTTAAACACTCTTTTTAAAATTTTAAGCGAGTATATCTCGTTAAGAAATTAGATTGCAAAACTCAACTTACGATTAATGTATTAAATTACGCAAAAAGCATTCAAATGATGCTCTTCAATTGAGCAAAACGTAATATTCTTTAAAAACGTTTGTTCTTTTATCTTAAATCAAAATAACGAATACAGCGTGTCCTCTTTAAGAACTCTTTGAATCATTTCGGTTTTAATCAAGAATTTCACTCGCTAATTAACAAATGAGAAATTATTTTATGTTAATTTGGTTTAATTACACTAAAATGTGAAGCAATTTGTTTTGAAGACCGAACTTCAATATGAAATTTCAATTTAACATTACTGCAGCTTTGAATTAGATCAAAAGATTTGAAGAATGCGAATTTATGCAAATTAATTTAATTTTTATTTTATAGGTCAATAAAAAAGCTAATTAAATTTATGGGACGCGATTAATAAATGACATTTTTATTTTTATGCTGTCACTAAAGTTATTATTCATATCTACGCTGACGTTTAAATATTAAATTTCAGAAGAAGTTAAAATAAATCATTATTTGTTTAGCAAAGCTCGCGCAGTTTGAGATCAAATCTCAATGAAAGTAAATCTCTTGTTTCAGCGATAGTAGAAGAAAATTTTCTTAAAGAATGCGAAAAAGCGAGAAGCGTGAAAATAAATATTATATTTGTCGAATAATGAATTGCGTCTTGAATAAATTACATATTCTCACTCTTGTATTTTATCTAACTTATTCAAATTGTTAATTTAAAAAAATCAAATGTAATAAACATGAGAAGAAAGTTTTAGTCTTAAGATATTCGCATTTATTCAACCAACAATAAGGCATAGTTGCTAGGAAAGTATCTAGTGAAAGAACAAGTTGTCAGTGCTTGTTAATCTAGAAAACTTTAACCAATTTTTTTTCTAAACTTTATTTATTTGACATCATAAATTTTAAAAAAATAAATTAAAAAAATAAATAAAAAAAATTCGAAAAGAGAATCGTTTTAAGTAGAAACATATTGTATGGTATACATCTTATAAAATTTAAAATTATATTTGTTCGCACGAAAAAGAAAGAAGAAAAACAAGACCTGTAATAAATATTTATTAAGCTTTTTTTTGAACAAGTAGAATGAATATATCTGCAGTAGTTTATTTTAATCACCAAAGAAAAACAAAATTTTCTTGTTGCCTGCTTTTCAATTCACTTGCGAATGTTGAATAAGCTGCGTATGCAATTTAGTGAAAAAACTTTTTTTTGTTGCTCTTTAATATATGAAAACACTGTAGCTCATTTGATCTTTTGAAATTTTTATTTTTTAAAAACACCATCCATTAATTAGGAGGAAAACAGAGTGAGCAAGAGACTTTTTAAAACAGAAAACTGATATCTGGTAATAAAACCGAATAGATTGTGACCATTAGTTACGGTAAAAAGCAACGAGTCGATTACCAGAACCTGTGAACAAATGGTGGATAATAATTTTAAAAGAAGCGAAGCTTTAAAAGCAAGAGTGTGCAGCGAAACAATTCCTTTGTGAGAAATTACTCATAGACACGTAGCATCGACGAGCGAATATTCGACTCTGGACTTAATCAGATAGTTATTTATAGAAAAAAGTTTCTAAAATCGTTAATTTAAGCGCAAACAAAGTGAATGATCGTTGTTTCTGATGTTGTTTTTGTTGTTGCTGCTGCTGCTGCTATTGAACCGAAACTTTGTCTTTTTTGTTCACAGCGAGAAACGCAATTTTTGGCTTCGAGTTTCTGCAACATAACGAATTTTGACGTAAATTACATATTTAGAAAAAATGATAATTAATGGAAGCGAAAATGAAAATCGGCGAATATTTTCATCGCACAAAAAAAAAATGAGCCCACGTTAAGTATGCGCTAGTAGTTTGAATGCGTCAAATTTGCGAATAATCTTTATTTAGTTTCTTTCGATGGCATTTTTTTTAAATAATGAAATTTCTGAGTGAATGTCATACAAAAAAGAACCATCGACACCACAAAAAAGTATTTAATTCAAACTTATTTCTTTTTTCGTTCGTTTGGTTCGCTTTGTTACACAATACACGTTTTAGTGGTATTTTGTTTGTTGTAATTTCGTTTCTCGAAACACGGACGCGTCGTAGTGCCGCAGTTCCATTCAACATTTGCATCTGCTGATTGTGATAATTTACAAATGTTCTCACTACTTCTCGACACGCACTGATGAGATGAGTACGCGTTCATTGTTTTCGACGGACTTCGCGGTTCGTCGTCGTAGCCGTCGTGGAAGCAGCTGGGCGGAGGTACAATTATCGATACCGGAATGATGTTATTGACCCTGTAGAATTCACTTTTGCCGTCTTCGTCCACATTCGCTGTGGTAGTTGAAGAGAGAGAGAGCTTCGTTAGCGAAGAAAGAGCGCCTTTATGCTTTTTTTTCTATGCGCTTAGCAACAATTTTCGGCTTCTGATTTTTAGCTTTATTCGCAAAGCGAAAAATAGCGAAGAAAAGCAAATGAGATTGAAGTGATGAGTGATCGGAAAATCGCTTTGGCTTATTTTCGCGCAAGCATAAGAGCAGTTGTCGCAAACACTCAAACAATTACCTGCATTCTCGATAATGATTTCGGGTGGAATCACGTCTGGACCACAATTATCGTCATACTCCTCGCAAAACAATGTATTGTTACAGTTTTGTACGCAAACCTTTCTAAAACAACACTAATGAACAATATTATTCTGTGTGAATAAGACGAAAACGCTTACTTCTTCGTCGGAGTGGAGCACACGTCTGACGACGCTTTTTCGGTTACTTTTTCGAAGAGAAGTGAATGAAAAGAAAATTATAAATTAAGGTGAACTTGTTTAATCAAGAGAGGTTCAATTAAGAATTAAGCCGCTAATTTGGCTCTCTTAATTAATCGCTGCGTTTGTTTGATCTAATCCGAACGGTTTCAAGTGAAAAAACGATGCTACTAACAGTTACAAGTGACGATACGATCGGCCGTAAAAAAAGCAAAATAAAACTTAAATGCGCTATCTTATTGCAAGTCAAGCTTAATCAAACTCTTTTCTGCTCTCGTCCGCTTTTTGTACAGCTTGAAACAAATAAGGCTTAATGTTGTTCTTAGTGTTTACTTTTGCAAATGCAATGAATAGTTTATACCTCTTCGCGTGTCCTCTTCGCTCTTAATCTTCATTATCAATATAATTATTATTGCCAACAGAACTAAGGCACCGACAATACCCATCAATACGTAGATCGATGTGCTGATCACAGTCTCTTCGAAGTAATCTATTTAATTTAAACACGTCTCATTTTATTGTCATTCGAAGGCGGGAAAACAAGTGAAATTTTGCGTACACGTCAAGCCAAATTTACGAAAGAGGAAGAAGAAGAAGGAAAAGAAGAAAATTTAATTAGCTCACCAGTTTGCCATCTCTCCGCCACCAGAGTGTTGCCTTTGATTCTTACGCTTGGACTACGGCCTCGTGAGTTGGATGCATAAGTGACCAAATAAAACGAGTTGCCGGCGGGAAGAGCATTGGCAATAAAAAATGGATATTCAGATGAAGTTAGATTGTTTATAAGGCGCTTATTCGAATTTGAGTTTATATACACTTCTAGATGAAAGGTTTGATCCAAGCCACCGCTGTATCCTGGAAGGCACTCAACGGTCAATGTGTGAGCTGTTATATTTGTAATTGTGCAGTTCTCCGGAGAATCAGGTGCTCCTGTCAACAATAATAATTTCATATTTACTCGAAACTTTCAAAGGTAAGCTAAGCTAATAGAGTGCTCAACCTGATCGGATGTGATTACTGTTTGCAATTTAACACAAACTGAAAATGGTTGCAAGCTTTCAAATCGAAAAGAATGAATGTTATTGAGAATTACCTGCTGGAATGACGAAGAATAGACAAGGATCTAACTGTCGACCGACGCTATTTTCGCCCCAACAGTAGAGTACACCGTAATCAAGAGGTGCTCGCGGAGTGTAAGTGGCAATACTTTTTCTTCCATCTGCAATAAACTTGATCGTGTCGACTTCTTCTTGAAGAGTTGAATTAAAACTCCAATGAAATGTAACTTCAGACGGATCCGAATCCACTTCGCAGGTAATTACCGCTTCTTCGTGTTTGGCAACACCGTAATGCACTCTTTGACCCGATTTACAGATTGGTGAATCTTTGAATGAAGTGAAATGAATTTGGTGTGATTGCGTTGGGAATTTTTGTCGTTGCTGTTTGTGTCACAGAACTTACATTTAACATTTAAGTCGACGATCTCACTTTCGCCTTTTTCCACCGAATTCACTGCCCAGCATTGATAGCTGCCTCTGTGAATACGGCCAACACTTTGAATGAGCAAAGAACCGTTCGATATGTGGATTCGTGAGTTGAGGTCAGATTTCAAAGGTTCACCGTTGAATAGCCAACCGATTTTGGTCACAGGTGGATTCGCCTGTGTGGTGGTGAATTACATTAGCGTTTCGATATAGAGAGGAGAGAGGAGAGAGAGAAAAGGGCAATGCGCTCGTTCGATTACGAACTTCAATAACTCGTGACCGAAGAAAAACGAGCATTTATAACCGAGACTTTGGTCTTTTTTAAACGGCGCTCGAATGGAAAACAATATTTCTTTTTAAATTGGCGACTATTTTAACGTCGGTCGGCCAGTGGACGGTAATGATTTGTTGGCTTTTTAATTGACAGCAAACAAATGAGAAAAAAGTTTGACGACCGAAAGCGATTGTGGGCAGGAGAGAGAAAGCGAGGGAGAGTTTTCTCCAAAATGTTTTGCTTCGATAATTTTCGAAAGCGAGCCAATTCGCTTCTGCAATGGTCACTGCAGAATTTTTTTTTTCTACTCTTTCCTTCGCTCTTATTTATTTTGGGTAAAACTTGTGTTTATTCTCTTTTGTCAATAAGCTGGTTACAGCGTTGAAGAATGGCCGAACGATTTGATCGATTCGATGTCTTCGCTCAGCCATTGAGAGTAAATGGCAAAAACTAAAGGCATATCGAAAAGCGAAACTCGGCGCGCTTTTTTTTCGCTCGCTCGCAAAACTCAATTCTTTTGCAACATTAGGTTAGGAGATAAGGTATGAAAAGAGTTTTAGTTACTTGTATATTGCATTCGAAGAATACATCGCTTCCTTCCAATATTTCTTGGTGTTGAATGCTTGCGCCCAAAGCCAGTGACAAGATAGGGCCAACTGTAGCGGTAACAAATGAAGTCACATTTATGCTTTCCTCTCGCAAATTGCTGATATTCGAGCAAAGTTTCGCACACTTTCTTCTCACGCTTTCTTACTGGTATGCTCGCTTTTTCACTCGCTGTGCGAACAGGCAATTACTCGTGTCCGAAACTGCGCTCGAATCGATCTGCACCCGCTCCACGCGAGTGGAACTTACAATGCACTTTCAACACGAAACTGTCTTCCATTGTCGCTGTCGGAAACCTCGGATTTTGAGCTGAACACAACAATTGCTTATTGTTGTCGTCCAGTGAAGGCACTAAAGTTAGGAAGTTTGTGGTCACCGAACCGTCGTCAGAAGTACTCTCGCCAACCGACGGCAGTTGCACACCATCTTTAAACCAAGCGAGTTTCGCCGGCGGTCGCGAGCCACTGGATTGACACACGAACTCGTAGCGTTCATTCGCTAACATATTTGGCAGTTGAGTTATGATTTTCACTTCTCGTGGTTTCACTGCAAATAACAACGTTGTAAATGACACGCTTAACGCGTACGACATTATAACTCGAAGAGTAGTATATGTGCATCATTTTCAACATTCATTTTCGCATGCAAACTGACATTTATACACACTGTTTGTTTCATCTCTTGTAAATTGAATTCTTCACTCTCTTCCCTTTTCATTTTGTTCGCGAAAAAATGCGGAGTCAAGGTAGTAGTGAAAAAATTCTCGAGTAAAAAAGGTTTGCCAGATGCTCGCAATAAAAAACAAGTAGTGTTAAAATGGAAAATCTGCAATCTAATTACTGTCAAAGAAGAGACAAATCTTATCAAAAAGGAAAAGTGATTTTGTCGCACTCACACACGCACACACACACACACACACACTGTTCGCACACTCTTTCACAGAACAATAAACTCGCTGAAAATGTCGCTCAGGTTTCAGAAGCCAATCAATCATTTGACAATAAGCGAACTCAACTTATATACTTACAGTTAATATCAATGGAAATAGTTACGGTCGCAGGAGCTGTGAGGTTATTATTCGATGCTTGACATGTTAACTCCATCATTAAGTCTTTTCTTTTGAGCGGAGGAAGGCTTAAAACATTAACGACCGAACCTTTCGGACTAGTAAAGTATGAATTGTCGATTAGTTTTGCGTCTTTCCACCAGGAAACCGCTGGAAAAGGATTGCCTGCGAGAAGAAAATTGAATTATCATTGAAATAACTTTTGCAATATTCTTTATAGTCATGCTGGGCGGTTGAAAACATTTAAATTATAAAATAAATGCGCGAAGCTGTCTAAACGTACCTCCTACAGACTCGCAAGTTAGATTGAGCAGCATATCTTCGTTGAACGGACCACCGATACCTTTAATTTCATTGCCGGTGTCGTCAAAAATGAGAAGGTTTTTGGCAGGCACTGGAAGAGAGGCAAAATCGTGACTTAAATTGCAAGTGACCAAATAACTAAAGCTTTAATCAATATCAATGGTTAAGACTTCTGGAACAGTTCGTCAGCGAACGCAACCGTGGCAAGAACTGCAGCTAAACTGATAAAGCGGTGATATTAGATAGTTGTTCCCAAACTCTTGAAAGTCTTCATTCGTCTCGAGAGATTAGTTTGAGCAAAGTGCTCGAAGCTTCTTACTTCTCGCTGCTCATCTCCTTTTTTTTATTTCAAAGATAGTCAACAAAAGCAACTCGAGTTAACGAAAGAATCTTCAAGAGAAGCAAACGAGTACCTTGAACGCGAGTGCCAACTCTATTGTTCTTTCACACACAACACGGCTCATCAATTACTCCATTTACTGTTATTCAACTTTTAAGCTTTTAAAACTGTTACTTCACTCTATCGAGTTTGAATATGTCTGTATTCGCTTCACGCGAATCTATATGCAAATGCATCTCTGGATCCGCACGCCAACTTTTTATTATTATTATTATTTTTATTCATTGTTCTCTGTTCGCTTTTCGCCGCAGTTTAAATGAGCTTTCATAAAATTGCTTTAACGTGGCTCACTGTTCGTCGGTGAGTGTTTTTCATTGATTAAAGCGAGAGAGAGAGAGAGAGGATCGATCGCGTTTAAAGATAGCAATCACTGCATTCTGTGTCCAAATGTGTAAAGCACTCGATTATAATCAGCGATGAATGTATTTAAAATGACAAGCGTTCGCTGGAGAAGCAATCGATGCAAAAAAGGCAAAAGCCAAATGTTCGCTTCGTTATATATTTGTATAACAACAACAACATTCGCACAATACAGGCGAGCAATTTTTTGCTAGTGATACTGATTTCACAAAATGTGACGAATTGTCTGCGTTTTAAAATTGATGATCGAATTGAGTGCTTCGAAAGAAGACACTTTTCGCTTCTTTTTTCAGCGAGAACGAGGAAGATGATGAAGAACAAAATTTCGATGCGTGCATTTTGTAGCTGTTTTGAAAACAGTGTTCATACATACCTATAACATTTAAATTCAAAATATGATTTATCGTTCTGCCTCTTCTATAGTCGACTCTGCATCGATACTCTCCGCCATCATTCTCTTTCACGGGATATAGCCTCAGATATGACAGTGGATAAGTGATGTTGAAAACTACTCGACTGCGAATCATATCACTCGAAAAGTGTTTCGCTTTTTCCAACGGAGTCGACCGTCCGTCAACTGTATATATAGGATTACGACTGTCACCTCTGTACCAAAGGATCAAAGCGGCTATGTCTTCGCGTGACGGCGATGTAATATTGCATGGTAATGACACTTGACCACCGACTAATGCCATGAATTCCATTGAATCTACAAGCGAATCAAATTGTTTGTATTTCAACTTTTCAGCAGCTTTTTTTAAATAAAATAGTTTCAAAACAAATGAGGTTCGCTTCGAAATTAAACTCTCCATTTTCAGCCGTAATAAATCATTAATTAAAAGTGTTCTCATAAAAAATCTCATCAAATTCTCTCGAGGCAAAAAGCAATCGAAAACAAATGAGAGAATGCAGAATTTAAAATTTTTGATTTTCATTTCTGTACGCTCTAAAGAAGCTAATTTTCTAGAAAACACTGTGAAGATCACTTCATGTGCGAAACGCTGCTGCATCTGTGCCGCCGCTGGCAGAGTAATGTGATGTCTTCGATAAGTTTAGTTTGTTGTTAGGCTTTTTGACGAGCACATTTCGCTGCAATATTGGCAGCGAAATTTTTAAGGCGAGAAACGTTTGTTTGACAGCGAAAGTAGAAAAAAAAGCTAAAATATCGATCTTTTCTTCACGAAAAGAGGATAAACAAGAGTGTCAACACACACACACTTTTGGCTGGCAATTACAATCATTTCTGTAGTTTCACCATCTTTTTTTTGACGAAATCGACGTGTGTTCAATAGGAAAGTGTGCGTATGTGCGCAAAATATTTTCCGATACTTTGGCATACTGGTTAACGCCATTCAATGCTTTAACTTTCTATTCAACAAACTTTTTTCATTATTTTTTCATGCAAAAATTTTTCGATAAACATCGCTCATTCTTTTTCACAACAAAATGCTTTGCTTTTAGCTGCTCGAGATTTTTCTTAACTTTCTCTTTCTTTCAAATCGCAATATTTCATCAATCATTTTGACGATAATTTAAATGGCGAGTACACCGTTCTTCGCGTGACGCTTTCTGTCCATTTTTGCACTCGAAAACACATTAACTGAACAACAAAGTTTAGAGTAAGCAATATTTTTGTTGAATCAAGAACACAACACACACATTTCCGATCAATTTTAGTTTAAAAGCTACGTTGAAAAGAATTTGTTGGTGTATGAGCAAGAAATAATAATCACGAAGGTGACGAGAAGCTGACTGATCATATCGAATCACTCAAAATAAAGATTATGCATCGATCAAAAAGATTTGCTTTAGTATCTAGATTTACAAGTTCGAGCAAAGTGAACTCCATTATAACCTTTCGGATATCTATGAAAACATCAACATTTAACAATCAAAAGCAATTACAAATGCTTGCATCGAGAATTTAAATATGAAAGTTTTATTTGAGTTTCATTCAACTGGAATACTTTTAAGCAAATGTTTACTATCATTAAAATTAAATTTACATTTTATGCGGGCTTTTTTGAAGTCTAAACTAATTAAGTATTGAAA
Source organism: Dinothrombium tinctorium (assembly GCA_003675995.1). Lineage (NCBI taxonomy): Eukaryota > Metazoa > Arthropoda > Arachnida > Trombidiformes > Trombidiidae > Dinothrombium > Dinothrombium tinctorium. Next base: position 4,185 of record NCKU01000537.1, on the reverse strand, counting down.
TTTTATTCGAGCAGACATATTGTTTTTGGATTATTTGAGAAAGATTGCAAAATGCGCCGAAAATGTATTTCGGATTTTAAAATATAAATTGATGTAAAGAAATAAATTTCTTGTCTGCAATTTTTTTTTTAAATTTTCAATTTAAAAGTTTGGAATTTTACTTAAAAAAATATTTTATTTTCGTCCAACCTGAAATACGTCAATAGCAGGCTTAAATTTCTATTTACAAAAGTCGAGTTGATCGATTTTGTTGAATAGAACTAGAAAATACAAATTTTATTTTTTGAGTTTAGAGAACTTTTCGTTTAAAATTGAAAAAGAGCAAAGTCAATTTTTTTCTTTTTATGACATATAAATTAATTGAATAAAATATATAAATCTTTATTTAAAAAACATTATTCATAAAGAACTGAAAGAATGCAATAAATTGCATTAATCTTAACAAAAATCTACGATTTTCTTGTTGTCTCTTTTTTAAATTAAGTTTTAAAGGCAAAAACCCAAAATTGAATTAAGTATAAATCTTGGAAATTTATTTTATTATGCTAAGCATTCAGAATAAAATTCAATATCAACTCTAGTCTTTCAAAACTCTAAAAGCGCATAATTTACATAAAGAATTTTATCATAAATTAAGCTTCGTTTATTACAAAGTATTAAATTTAAAAATTTTCATACTAGCTCTTTATATTTAACTAACAAAATTATTGACAAACTAAATAAATAACATACCGAAAAATTTTAGCAAAAGGATTTTAGAATTGAAAACTTTTAATGAGTGAAACTTCACTATTTTAAATGATGATGAAGAATAATTTTCCAGAAAGTAAATAGCAATTATAATCAATTGTTTAACAGAAAAAGTTAAAAACATTCACTGAAAATAAGTATTTTTCTTGAATAAATAATGTTCAATATTTTATGCTGAATACTATGCGACGATACTAAACTTTATCGCGTCCAAAGTTGTAAATAATCAAGAGAAATGTGTCGATAAAATTAACAATTAATATACTAAATTAGTATGCAGAAAATACCAAAATATTGTCCCTGAAACTATGGAACTTAAAGCGATTCACAAATGGTCTTAGATATGTGTTTTAGAGTTACGCAACAGAGAAAGAGAATTAATGCAAATTAAGCATGATATTCATAAATTATTTTATGTGTAGATTTTATTTTTAAGCCACAATTTTCTCTTGTGTTAAGAGATATTTAAATGATTTTTTCGCAATTTCCATATTGATTATTTAAATTAATTTAAATGATTTGAATTTTTCAATCATTATGAAAAGTTTTAAAATTTTGTGAATAAAAAAATCAATTCTACAGCGATATGAAAAAAGAATTGAGTTTTTCAAAGGAGACATTTCAATTTTTTGAAGATAATTTTGCCTTTAGTTAAAGTAAAACTTAATAAAAAATTTTCAAAAAAACAACAAAAAGTGAAAATTGAATTTTAAATTGTTTTTATAATTTATCGAAGTAAAAAAGCTCATTTCATTTTAAATGATAAAATTGTTGATTATGGAAATCACTTTATGCAAATTTAACATAGCCATCAAAAATAATCGAAATTATTTAGGTTTAAATTGGTATTATTATTGTGAAAGGTAATTCATCTCTTAATGTAAGACAAATTCTAAATTTTTCACTTCCCAGAGAGTTTCATTCTGATAGTATCGAAGAAGGAAAACTTAAAATTTGATTTAAACTATAGTAAGTCTCCGATTTCAATTTTTGGGTGAAAAACATAGAATTGGAAAATTTTATGCAAAACAACGAATACAACTTATGTCTGGTTTGAAAATAAAATATGTAAATTGTCTTATTTTTTGACTTGCAAACGAAACTTCTTAACGAAGAAATATTGAATTAATTCTACAGAGTATATAGGAGGAAAGAAGTAAAACAATTTTAGTTGAGCTAATAACTTTGGTGAAAAGTAAAATTTTTTATCAACTATGGATTTATATTCTAAGTTTCATTAAAAAATTCATAACTTCTGTAATTTTAAAACAACAAGCACGATATCTTTTTATTAAATGTTTTAAACTTTTTTACTTTTATTTTTCTTGTTTAAGTTATTTAAAAATTCTCATTTAAACATAAAAGTTAAAAATTCGAGAGAATAATAGTGTCTTTAATGCTGATACCAGAATAAATATTCAAAGCTATCGGAAATAGATTTTGAAGCCTTTTCATGCATTGAATTAAGCCAAAAATAGTCAAAAAGAAAATATTTTTAATATTATAAGAATTATTCAATTCATTTTCGTGAAATGAACGAGCTTAGGACACTAATGAAATTCTTAAGTTTAAATACTTTCAATGAAAAATATCAAAAAATTTTAATTTGAAATTTTTTGTTTGAGTTTAAACACTTTTTGAGCTTAAATTTGTTTTCAAGGCAATGGGGATAAATTTAGAATATGTGCCTCATTATATTAAGTTTATCTTTTTTTTGGATGAAGCAAATAATAGTTTGTTGGAACTGACTAGAGGAAAAATTCAAAGTTTTAAAAACTAAAAAATTAGCCAAACTTTGATAAAAGATTCATTAAATTATTTTCGGTTTTTGGCTTAATTAAAACATTAACTGATTGCAAAACGAAAAAAGTTGCTCCTTTGAACTTTAAAAACGACGCAGAACATGTAGTTCTTTAAATAAACATTAATGGAAGTTTATGTTGCTCAGGTTATGTTTGCAATCGATAGTTGCGAAGCAAAAGAAAAATTCAATAAAGGCAAAGAATATACATAAATATTGTGTTTAAATGGTAAAACGATAATTCTAAAGGCATTTTTGCGAAGAAGAACGAATAAAATAAAGCAAACAATAAAGAGTTTAGCTAGAGAAAATGAATGTTTAGTGGTGGTAAATTCAAAAGTCAATATGAAAAAAAGAATAAAAAGGCAAAATAATGGTAGCGAAAGCGTTGGCTTAAATTCAATACTTTCAAGTTTATATTCTCGTCTATGATACTTTATGCGTTCATGATAGCCGATTTCAGCAAAAGCAAGATTATAAGTATTTTCTTAAAGCGTCTTATGGATCAAAAAAACTTGAAGAAAAAGCGAATCAAATATTCATTTTATAAAACATTGAAGAGAACATTACTTTATTCCTATGAAAATCATCGAGATGCGATGCATTGCACGTTTTCAGAGGAGATTTGTGGATTGGCTTTTACCGAGCATTTCTTTTCAATAGCTACCACTGCAACGTTATTTAATGATTTCCTCTCACTAATTTGAGAAAATTGCTTTTATCACGAGGTTTTCGTGTTTAAAAATATGTGAAATGCAATTTGTTTTTTATTAGAAACTGAGTTTTCGCTATACTTTTTCGCTTTTGTTTGTAACTACACTGAAACATTAAAACTAAGTTCGTTAATTAATATTGTAAGAATTAAAATTTAAAATTTCATTCTCAAAGAACGCAAAAGCTTATTCATTTTACTAGATTATTTTTACAAAAAATTTAAATAAAACATATTTTCCATTTCTGAATCTTTAACTTTCTCCTCGAAATCAAGGTTTTCTCTATTTTCTTTTCTGTCATAAGCTTCAAATTTTCTTAGATGAAAAAGTTTTTCGTTGAAAAAATCGCATCATTCATTTTAGAATTTTTTCCTTCTTTATCTGTCAGCATTCAATCTTTTTAATAAACAGCTAAACACGTTGCAAAGACACTAAAAAGATTTTGCGAGCAAAAGTGTTTCATTTTTTTTTCTATCTTAAAAAAATTTTATCAAAAAGTTTGCGAGAATAAACTCTCAGTTCGCTTTTTGCGTTTGATTGATGCCTAGAAAGCATTGAAGGCATAACATTTATCTAAAAAATGTGTTGCATTTACTTTTGTACAATGTACAGGTTGTACAAAAAATAAAGTGGTGCGCTTTTTAAATTATTGAAAGAGGAAAATATAAAACACAATTGTTTTTTTCAGTAAAATTTTGTCAAGATCCTTTTCTAAAAATTGATGAGGTAATATGTTTAATCTAATTATTTATTTATCAATTATTTAAAAAAGTTTCGAAATCGTTCACTTAGACGATTATCTCTGTTTTTAAATTCTCGATTATTTAAGAGCTAAATTTTGAGAGAATAATAAATTTGAATGGGCAAACTTCCAACAGTAAGAAAAATAAAAGAATTTTGAGTCTTGCAAAGTGTGAAAGA